>BQNB010155934.1:0-15331 GCA_026074375.1 Tanacetum coccineum | reverse complement strand
TACTAAGTTAAGCATGTCAATAGCTTAACTGAGTTTTCTGTTTCATACACTCAAAACTTTGGTTTAAGCTTTTGGATGATAAGCCAGTCATGGAAGGGCTTATGGGTTAGGATTCAGCTTAGGCTTATGGATGCAGGTTATTTCATTTTCCTTAATATGCTTTCAAACTACTTAAATCTGTTTTGCTTATTTACTTTGCTTATTACTGCTATTTTTACTGCTTATTATTGCTTATTTATGTTGATTAATGCTTATTTATACTTGCTTATTACTTATATGTCATTTAGTTAGGTTTTAAGTGAAAATTGTCTTATTTAGCTTTTAAACTGCTTATTTTTGTTTACTTACTTTAAGTGCTTATATTTATGTTCTAATTGCTTATTTGAACTTAGTTAGCCTTATTCTTAATCTGTTTTGAGTTTTCATAAGTTTTCTAAAAATATTATAAGCTTAATACGAATTTTCATTTTCTTAAGGGGTGTTTGGCACTAGCAGTATTAACATGAATTAATACTGCTTGGTGTCTTTTGACCTTATAAGTTAGTTTATTTAAGTTTTTAAAGTTTAAAAATTAAGTTGAAGGTTTATTGTCAGAAGCTGCTGCGCCGGGTGGTAGAGGGCTCGTCGAGGGGTTATGCCAGGGCAGAAAAGTGCTACGCCGGGTGGCTCCAAGGGTTCTGTGAAAGAACTTTTTTTTGAAACGTGTCACCTAGGGACAATGGGATTACGAGATCTAAATCGTAAAACACGATCAAATCCCCGCAAGTGGCGCCAAAAACTTAATGTGTGCGATACGGGTCAGTTTTAAATTTATAACTTGGTAAACCAAATTCTTAAGCAACACATACGAGTAAGTGAACTCGTTCGTAGTAGAAAGTTATTGAATGGTAAGCCAGGATCGTTCATGGGGATTTGGGTGTTTCGACTTGATAAAGATATCGATGATAAAAGTCCTAAGATTCAAGAAAGCAATGATGAAAGTGATTCGATAATAAATAGGTGTACTTGGTTGGATTTAGTTTAGGAATCCGATTTGATATGAGGGTGGCAAAGACTAACAAGTTGATTAAAATAATTGAAGGTTATCCAATCTATTGTTTTTAAAACTTTTTGCCTTCGTCAAGACTCCTAGTGACAAAAACAAGCATTAGGCGCAATCAATCAATTCAAGACTAAGACAACCTCTATGAGTTTGACTTGCGGTTCATTTCACAAACCATAGACATCGATAATTATGTTCCTAGTTATACCAAACCGCTTAAGAAATGGTCAATACAAAAGCTAGCCGATCGTAGACAAAAAGTCGACAATTGATTGATTAACAATAACCCTTTCGGCTTATGATATTCTCAACAAACAATTCGGTTGATAAAACTACGCCACTTTAGAACATAAGAACACATGGATCTAAGACTTAGCTTGAAATTGAATTAACATGCCACACTATCATAATTGAATCTTCATTCCACAAACATCATCTAACCAAGCACATAAAGGGACTAGCCACTCATATTAAACAAAGACATAATTTTAGAAAATAATGCATTCATAAACATAATGAGAGTTCTTACAAAAGTATTGCAAAAGCTTAAAGGAATGTAAACTAGGAAATGACAAACTTGTAACTTAGAGGGATCCTTCCTCCTTCTTAGCTTTCTTGGAGCTTCTTCCTGACTTTCCTAAACTTAGATGGCTTTGGAGAGGAGTGGTGGCTATGAGGATTAGGATTTAGGGTTAGAGAATAGTAAGGTGTATGTTAAAATAAGGTATAGGGGTCTCCTATTTATACTACTATTTTATGTCGGTTCCAGGGCCTAAAGGGGTGTCCAAAGTCGGTTTAGAGGGTCTAGATCCTTTTTGGTTATTCAGGTTTCTTCTAGAGTGAAATGAAAAACGTGGGCTCCAAGAGCCGGGCGGCACAGCTTCCTGCCGGGTGGCACGCCTTCTGTTGGGAGGCAGACTCTCTAGTCGAGCGGCTGTGAGGTCGTTGGTGGGATCTTTTTGTTGGATATTTTGTTTAAGGCTCTTGCTTGAGTTGTGCTTGGCTGTGGGCCTTCGTACTTTACTATATCTTCATTACAACTTGAACTCAGGTCTTGGAAGCTTGAGTAATTAGATTTCTTCTTCTTTGAGATGCTTCCGCACTTGATCCTGACACGTGATTCTTCGTACTTGAGATAATCTTCGCATGTTCGTCTCTCCTTTTCTTGTTTTCCTGTATTTGGCTGTAATTACACTAGAAATCATATTTCGACATAATCGAGTAATAAAACCATAGGTAACTAACCAAATAACTAATACAAAGAATAATAAACGCTCCACTATAACATACTCGAATTTGTAGCGTTATCAAATGGCTATGTGTGCAGTTGGTGTGAGAGTGCGCGCGAGAGGCTAGCCGAGAGCAATGTTTGAAAGGTCATAGCGTGAAGTAAAATTGAGGGTTTAATAAGTGCGGATATTTAAAATGCCAAGTCTCGAAGAAAACAACTTTGGGAATCTGGCGCTGGCCACGCGCTGGCACGTAGGCAACGCGCCAGACATGAATTGTTTTTTAACAATTTGAGATTTTGGCCTATAAATACCCACCCTTGGCCTTTGTATTCTTACACTCATTAGCAATCATTCTTTCCTCTCTTTCATCTCACTAAATCATCTAAGTCTAAATATCAAGTGTTTCTTAATCTCTCATCCTATCATCTATGAAGAACACCCATACTCCGCAAGAGGCCATATAAGTACCTAGATCCATAACTTGTGTTGTTTTTGTTCTCGGGTCTTTCCTTTCATTACCCTTTCTTTAGAATCAAGTCTCTAGGCTAGGTTAGGACTTAGTTCAACATCTATCTTTCATTCAATCGAGTTGTAAGAGAAGTCTTGTATCCGTAGGATCAAGCCTAGATCATTGGGGATGTAGTTGAGGTTGTGATAAGCTTCCAATGGGAAGGGTTCTAGAGTCATAGGTTAAGTCGAATCACGGGTTCTTAGGGGTGGGTTTCGAGGGCGGAATACCATAGGTAGTAACTCTTTTGTGTGAGCACCGAGCTTTGTTGAAAGTCGGTGGAGTTAAATTGTAATACGCTTTGTAGTCCACCATAAGGATTATACTAGGAATAGTATCAGTATCGTGGATTTGCAACTAGACGTACAGAAGGACTAAACCCCTTTCCTAAACCAATATATATCATGGTGTCTCTTCTTCTCTCTTATTCTCTCTATCTATTTATCATTCTTATTGCAAAGTAGATTAGTACACCACTCGGCTCTTTCGAGACTTGAAGTTTTATAAATTTCAAATAAGTCAAGAAAACTGTATTCACCCCCTCTACGGTTCTACAATTGGTATTAGAGAAACTTACTCAAGTTTTCAATTGTTAAAACCTTCTCGAAAAGTTGTTTTAAGTTGAAAACTTCTTTTTCAGAAATTCAAAATCCTAACTCCTATTTTTGAAAAAGTTGAGTAAAGATCCATGGCTTAAGAGAACTACGTCGAGGGGTGTTCTATGCAAAGACCACCTTTGCTAGAACAAAATGGATTTGTTTTTGGAAAGCCCACTTTGAGACTTACATAAAGTCCAAAGATATTGACTTATGGCAAGTCATCCAAAATGACGTTTTTTACTTTAAAGTTAAAGACAAAGAAACGAAGCTAATGAGGGAAACACCATATGAGCTTCTCAAGGATGAGAAAAAGAAGCAGCTTGGCAAGAAGAATGAAGCAAAGATGACTCTTTACAATGCCCTATCGTGTCAGGAGTATGAACGAGTTTTTATGTGTAAAACCACCAAGGAGGTTTGACATACACTAATCATCACTCACCAAGGCAATTTAGAAGTAAATAATTGCAAGATTAATCTTCTTACTCAAGAATACGAGAAGTTCTCAATCTCAAATAAAGAAACTATTGATAACGGCTTCACAAGATTTAATGCTATTGTGACTAGTCTTAAATCATTAGATCTAAACTATTCTAGAAAAAATCATGTTAGAAAGTTTCTTTGTGCCCTTCCATTAAAATGGAGAGCCATGGTGATGGCCATTAGAGATGCTAAAGATTTGGCTACTCTTCCTCTTGACGAGCTAGTCGGTAACCTTAAGGTATATGAAATGGTTTTGGATAATTGGTGTAACTTCCAAAACCACTAAGGAAAAGGTCAAGTCGTTAGCTACTAAAGCTAAAGTCACTAGGGAGAAAACTAGTGATGATAGTGATAGTCAAGGATGAAGCGATGAAGATATAGACAAAGAAAAAGCTGAAGCATTAAATTTGTTGGCTAGGAACTTCCGTAAGTTCTTTCGCAAAGGTAATCGGTTCGGACACGAAAATCGATTTGGTAATGACAGAAATTGGTTCGGTAAAGGAAGGAGTAATAACTTCGAGGACAAAGGTGGTGAAAGCTTAACGAAAAAGGGAGCATGCTAAAATTGTGAAATTAAAGGCCACTTTGCTAATGAGTGTAGAAAGCCGAAGGAGAACAAGGCTTTTATGGGAGGAGCATAAAGCGATAGTGATGACGGCGACGAACATCAAAACAACGCAACATGTTTCATGGAGATTGACTCAAAACCATCTAGTTCTAATATTGATTTAAACATTATTGATTTGCAAAAGGAGAATGAGGAACTCCTAAATTTTAACAAATATTTTGCTAAAACATTTGAAAAACTTTTAAATGAAAAACGATCTCTTAAAAAAGAGAATTCAAAATTTTCAAGAAAAATCAATGATCTTTAAATTGAAGTAAAGAAGCTTACAAATGATAAAGAGGTGGTTGAACCTTGCAAACCATGTGATGTATTCACCAAAGAGGCTGACTCTTTAAAATGCAATGTTTTAAAACTCCAAGATAAAGCATTGAATTTTTTAAAATTCAAAGAAAGTAACATTGCTTTAGACGACATGCTAAGTCATCAAAAAATGTTCCAAGATAAGGAAGGTCTTGGATTTTCTAAGAATGATAAAACCACTTTCGTAAGTCCAAACAAAACAATAGTGTTTGTAAAAGAGAGTCAAATCAAAAACCCTTCAAAAAGCTTTTTTAAACCCATAACTCCTCAAACTCACTTTGAAAACACTTGAGGTCACCAAACACCCATTACAAGGATGGAAACAAAACATCACCCGGGCTCAAATAATGGTCTTGGATACACACGACCTCGAGTTGAACCTAGAACTCTTCTACCCACACCAAATATGAGACCTTCTAACTCATATGCTCGAAGACCTTATAACACCCTGTGTTTTAGGGTCATTGTACATCGTCAATAAATTCACTATTTATTTTTAGTATTGTACACCTTTGCTTTTAAATTGAAATCGTTAAGTTAAATCGCGTAAGCTAAAAATTATCGTTCAATGTAAACGAGCATCAAACAATTAAATGTTTACATCAAGCAAGTATTAGATAATTATTTAGAGTATAATTATTAACTTTGCATATTTTATTTTTATTGGTTACGTAAAGTGGTTACGTTTCGCAATTAAATGCATTTAGGCATACCCGAAAACACCAATATGTATCTATACTCAACCAATACCCACAATTATACCCAATACTCAAAAATTATACAAATTCCTTATATATACATACGGCCGGATAGGTATGATAAAACACAATGAAGATATTTATGTTTGACTTTGCAATCTATCACATGTTATATAATCTTTCAAGCAAACTTTCTTACATTTACCAACTAGTTCTTACACCTCCCATCCTTTCTTACACTAAAACCATGCCTTTCTTACACAATGGTCATTCCAACATCTAACCATGGTTAATTTAAAGTAACCATGAGCTAGTTAAGTCTTGCTATAAAAGACATACTATGCAAGTAACTTCACACACTTCATTTCTATAAGAAAAACTTCACTCATTCCTCTTGTTTTCTCTCCCAAACCCATGACCAACACCAAAAACCCTAAATAATCCATACCAAATTTAATTACCATATTTACAAGTGTTCCTACAACATATCTAAGGTATACCAAGAAGATTTAAAGGCTTGGTTTAGTGATTACAAGGGTTAAGCAAGGAAGGTTTGAAATTAGGGTTTCTTTGAATTTAGGGTTTTCTAAGACTTGGAAGCTAGGGTTTCTTTGCTAAACAAGGGTTTAGACATTGTTGTTCATTATCTTGCATCATATTAAGGTTACCTAAAAATCTTAATCTCTTTATATTCATGATTTTATGTGTATATAATGGCTATGTAGTTAATCACCATCTAGGAAACTTATTTAACTTGTAAAATTGATTTTTACACTTGGTTATGATTTGGTATGCTTTTACATATGTTATATGAATGTTAATATCATGTAAGAATAGATGTATAAGTATTGTACAAGTGTGGTTTATGTATAAAAAGAGTATATAAACAAGTTACATAAAAAGTATACTTATGAAAGTTAATGAACAAATAAGTATTTAGACATATGGATCTTGTGATTCTTGGACAATATTTGAACAAATCATGGACTAAGGACCCTAAGTATGTAAAACATGTGATATTAAGTGTTGTAAAGGACTTGTAACAAGTGTACTAAACTAAAAAGTTACAAAATCAAGTTTAAACATGTTTTTAACAAAAACCTCAAAGTGGTCTGATCAAATTCAAAATATAACATTATTATTTTATATTTTTATTAAATACTACATGTCATGTGGATTCCAAAAAGGTAAGAAACTCGAAAAACAGATTTATAACGAAGGATATACGGTATTTACAAGTTACACAATAATAAACGCGTTTATAAAAGAAATTTTATAAAAACTTTTTAAGTTTCACTTATGATATATACAAATGGTTATTTTTCTCAAGTAGTACATATTTTTAGGATTCCAAAACATTAAGAATCGTAATGTTTCTATCAATAACGAAGAAGTTATGGATTTCTCGTGTTTACGATAATTAAAGTTTATAAAAATAATTATATAAACTATGAACAGTAAATGAATCACTATTCATCTCAGATACATTTTTGAAAAATACATTAGTTATATAAAACTTTTAATAAAAAAGACGTGCTCGAAAGAATCACTAAAATCGGAGTTAAAACGAATAAGATACGACATTTACGAGTTTACGATAACTAAATTTATAAAAGTCCATGAACAGTAAAAATCACTGTTCACCAGAGGACTCAGATATTGAAAATGTAATATTTTGATACATCGACTTAATACAAAAGCGTGGACGTAAGAAACATACCAAACGGGCTTAAAACAGGAAAATTACGTCGTTTTAACTAATGAAATATTTATAAATGTTTTAACTTTATAAATATGATTTCATAAACGCAATTAGATGGTGATGTAGCTATATATAATTGTATATGATATTAGTTAATCAAAGTGCTTAGTACTTATACGGCCTATAATTAATTAGGTTGCATTCGGGCGTATTTGTGACGCATTTTCACGCATTTGATTTACATTATTAACTCATCTACTCGAGGTGAGTTCATAGCCCTACGTTTTATATTTATAATGATTTACAAGTTTTGGGGTGAGAAATATATGCATGCCTAAGTAGCGATAACCCTCTGAGCCCATTATCATAAACTGTCAATTACTTGTTGTGAGCGCGAATGTTATAAATAGATCTATTTGGGATTGACATCCCCGTTCGGGTGAGTCATGCTCACTGTACCGGTTTGCCAGATAACGAACGTATACCATGTCGGACTTAGGATGTTGCGGGTTAGAACATCATCACGGGCAATGTTAGTAATTTATATTGCAATTCATACATGTCTAGCTTCAGTGTCATGAGCTTAGGGAAATGTAATTACATTTTATGATGTTTGCATCTGTTGCATTATCATGGGAAAATCTTGTGGTCTTACATTATACATTTTACAAACCTATGAATTCACCAACATTATTGTTGACGTTTTAAAGCAATGTTTTTTAGGAGGTCAATACGGCACGAGGTGCAAGGGATACATTAGTGGTTATATTTTGGATGTCACATGCATAAAGATTTGGTTGCATTACATTTTGGGAAACATTTATTATGAACTAGAATCTTTGTAATATGTATTTTGAACAAGTGAAGCTTCGGGCTTTTGTAACAAATACTTTGCTAAATCCAATGTATCAGTTTTAAACGAATTTTTGGTCATTCTTATATATATCTTGTGTTATTGATCTATGAAGTACCACCCTCAGACCTATATTCCGCTGCGACCCATTTTGGGGGTGTTACAGATTGGTATCAAGAGCCAAGGTTATAGAGAACCAGGTCAAATGTTTTTGCTGGACTATAACCGTTTTCAAACATTGCATTCATACAAAGGGATTTTCACGGGACATACATACACTAGTTGTTGCATTAGTTGATTAGACTAGATGCATTCATGATTGATATACATGTTATGATATAAATGTATATTACTATAAGAGTCTTATATTAAATACTTATATAAGCTACTTTTTATTTTCAGATATTGTCATGTCGGATTCAGAGAATTCCACAGTCACCAACATGGTGGTATCCAGTCCATTTGGAGGTTTGACAGACATAGGATCTCCGGGAGTCGATGGACCACACGTGATGCCAGAGGATCCGTATGCATATGTGGCAGCCACTTTTCAGGCCCCACCATCACCGGACTATGTGCCTGGCCCTGAGGAGCCAGAGCAGGCACCACTTTCACCAAAGTTTGTTCCCTAGCCTGTATACCCAGAGTTTATGCCACCGGAGGATAAGGTATTTCCCGCTGAGAAGCAGCCACTGCCTGCTGCTGTCTCACTTACTGCTGAGTCACCAGGATACATTGTAGACTCTTATCCTAAGGAGGACCCCGCTGACTATCCTGCTGACGGAGAAGATGATGATGAGTCATCCGATGATGATGAGGATGATGATGATGATGTTGAGGAGGTTGAGGAGGACGAGGAGGAGGAGGAGCACCCAGCTCTGGCTGACTCTGTCCTACTACCTGTACACCATGTTATTGCTAGGAAGTCGATCCGAGATAAGCCACCTATACCATTTTGGTCTGAGGCAGAGATTGACAAACTTCTTGACATACCATCACCTCCACCATCACCACTTTTCCCATGGTTATCACCACTACCTCAGATTCCCTCACCACCACTACCAGTATCATCACCAGTACCTGTATCACCTTCACCACTACCTTTTAGTCCAACATATCCTTTAGGATACCGAGCTGCTATGGTCCAACTGAGAGCTGAGACACCATCTACTTCCCATCCACCACCATCGAGTACACCACCATCAAGGACACCACCACTCCTACCTATACCACTACCTACTCCATCACCACCTTTGCTTCTTCTCTCTAATGACTGTAAAATGGATGTTTATGAGGTTTGCTTACCGCCTCGGAAAAGGCTATGCTTTGCTTTAGGTCCGAGATATAAGGTCAGCGAGAGTTTATCTGCACCCATTGCTAGACCTACTGGAGGTTTTAGAGCGGATTATGGTTTTGTTGCCACTTTGGATGGTAAGATTAGGAGAGACCCTAAGAGAGATGTTGGTTATAGGATTACCGATACATAGGATGAGATGCTTATGGACATGCCAGGGGCACCAGCGACTGATGAGACAGAGTTGGGTCAGAGGTTGACCAACTTTGTCACTACGGTTAGATAGGATACTGACAAGATTTATGAGAGACTGGATGATGCGCATGATGCTAGGTCACTGATGAGCGGTCAGCTCAACATGCTGTATAGAGATAGACGTGCTCATGCTCGCACTACTTTACTCATGGAGAGAGAGGCCAAACTTTCCTGTGAGGCCTGGGGACGATCTGTGGATGCTAGTGACCTTGCATGTTCCTAGGTTATGACATTGCGTACTCAAGTTGTAGCACAGCAGTCGGAGATTGCAGGGTTGCGGGCAGCAGACCGCACCCGACAGACACTGCTAGTAACATAGCCTGTTCTGAGGTGAGAGCACTGAGGACTACAGTGCTAGTTCAACAGACAGAAATTGCAACTTTGCGAGCAACAGACCGCACCCGACAGACACAGCTTGTAGAGACATTAACACTGACGAGGACACTGCAGACACAGGTGACAACTCTCCAGCGTCAGCAGGGACCCGCTAGCGGTCCAACACAACCATAGATACTGGAGGAGGCCGGTAGCAGTTCATAGATTTGGTTATGTTGTAGCTATATTATATTAGCCTACTAAGTATTACGGGGTAACTCCCAGCTAGTAAGGCTTTAGGTTGTTTATATTTCATTTTGTAACCTAATCGTAGTGATCATTTTGTATCTGAATCGGTCATGTATGTTTCCAGATTATATATGGAAAGGATGTATTATGTCATGTCTGTAATTGAATTTATTATGAATGAATGTCGATTTAGCTACACCATTGTTAATTTCAATTCTATTGTATATTTCACTGTGTGTTGTGATCTCATTTTACTTATTGTGTATATGTTATGTCATGGTTATGATTTTACGAAATCTAACGGGTATTATATTTCTTATGATTGAAGAAAATGGCACCAAAAAGAGCCATCAGATCAACACCGGCTGCAACAGCCGCCACCACTACCACTGTGACCAATGCCCAGCTTAAGGCAATGATGGACCAAGGTGTTACTGATGCTTTGGCAGCACGTGATGCTGACAGAAACATGAATGGCGATGACAACCATATTTAGGGAACGGGTGTTAGAAGAACAGAACGAGTTGCTAGAGAGTGCACTTACCCAGACTTTATGAAGTGCCAACCCCTAAATTTCAAGGGCACGGAAGGAGTTGTCAAATTGATTCAATGGTTTGAGAAAATTGAAACTGTGTTTAGTATAAGCAAATGCTCGGTGGAGAACCAAATTAAGTTTTCCACTTGTACTCTTCTTACAGGTGCTCTAACATGGTGGAATTGCCACATTAGGATAGTTGGTCATGATGTTGCGTATGAAATGACTTGGGCAGAACTGAAAAAGAAGATGACTGGCAAGTACTGCCTGAGGGGCGAGATGAAGAAGCTCGAGGTTGAGTTGTGGAATTTAAAAGTGAAAGGTACCGACGTAATATATGTTACAACCAACGTTTTCAGGAACTAGCATTGTTGTGTGTTAGAATGTTTCCTGAAGAGTCTGACAAGATTGAGAGATATGTTAGTGGTTTGCCCGACATGATCCACGGAAGTGTAGTAGCATCAAAGCCTAAGACAATGCAAGAGGCGATTGAAATAGCAACTAAACTGATGGATAAGAAAATCTGTACTTTTGCTAAATGTCAGACACAGAACAAAAGAAAGCAAGATGATAACCAACAACAACATTGACAAGAAAACAAGAGGCAGAACACCAGCAGGGCGCACACTGCAGGGACTGGTGAGAAGAAGCCATACGGGGGATCTAAACCCCTATGCGCCAAATGCAAATATCACCACGACGGTCCATGTGCTCCCAAATGCCACAAGTGTTATAAAGTTGGCCATCTGGCCCGTGACTGTAGGAGTACTGCCAATGCCAACACTACTAACAACCAAAGGGGCACTAGGGCAGGTCAGAAACCCACTTGCTATGAATGTGGAGCCTAGGGACATTTCAAGAGGGATTGTCCAAAGCTGAAAAACAACAACCACGGTAACCAAGGTGGAAATGACAATGCTCCGGCGAAAGTATATACGGTAGGCCGTGCAAGGACAAACCCAGACTCAAACGTAGTTACGGGTACATTCCTTCTAAACAACCGCTATTCTTCTGTCTTATTTAATAGTGGTGCTGATAGGAGTTTTGTGTCTACTGCATTTAGCTTCCAAATTGATATCACACCATCTACCTTAGATCATTATTATGATGTTGAACTAGCTAACGGGAGGATAATTAGGATAAACACTATCCTTATGGGTTGTACATTAAACTTCTTGAACCACCCATTCAATATAGACTTATTGCCCGTAGAACTTGGTAGTCTCGACATCATAATCGGTATGGATTGGTTGGCAAAGTACCAAGCTGTCATTATTTGTACCAAGAAAATCGTTCGTATTCCGTAGGGAAATGAAACGTTGATCGTTTGTGGTGACATAAGCGACCGAGGAAACGAGACTTGTTTGAACATCTTGTCGTGCACTAAAACGCAGAAGTACATGCTAAAAGGATGTCTAATCTTTTTGGCACATGTTACTACAAAGGAGACTAAAGACAAGCCGGAGAAGAAGCGACTTGAGGACGTACCGATCGTTTGAAATTTTCCTAAAGTATTTCCTAAAGACTTGCCGGGTCTTCCACCGACTCGACAAGTGGAATTTCAGATCGATTTAATACTTGGTACTGCACCCGTAGCACGGGCACCTTATCGATTGGCCGCATCTGAAATGAAGGAATTGTCAGACCAACTCCAAGAACTTTATGACAAGGTCTTCATAAGACCCAGTTCCTCACCTTGGGGAGCTTCGGTCTTGTTTGTCAAGAAGAAGGATGGATCATTTCGGATGTTCATCGACTATCGGGAGTTAAACAAGATCAGGCAATCATCAGTTACGAGTTCGTGAAGAAGATATTTCAAAGACCGCTTTCAGAACCCGTTATGGTCATTATGAGTTCCAAGTTATGCAATTCGGCTTGACGAATGCATCGGCGGTATTCATGGATCTCATGAACCGCATGTGCAAGCCATATTTAGATAAATTTGCGATTGTCTTTATTGATGATATCCTTATCTACTCCAAGAACAAGAAGAAACATGAAGAACAACTTAAGGCAATTCAGGAATTGCTTAAGAAAGAGGAGTTGTACGCTAAATTCTCTAAATGCGAATTTTGGCTTCCCAAGGTACAATTTCTCGGCCACGTGATTGATAGTCAAGGAATTTACGTGGATTCCGCCAAGATCAAATCCATTAAAGATTGGGCATCTCCTAAAACACCAACGGAGATTCATCAATTTTTAGGTCTTGTTGGGTACTACTAAAGATTCATCAAAGGATTTTTAAAGATCGCCAAGTCAATGACCAATCTTACTCAGAAAGGAGTTAAGTTTGATTGGAGTGACAAGGCAGAATCAACGTTTCAACTGATTAAGCAGAAGTTGTGTAGTGCACCAATTTTGGCTTTACCTGAAGGAAGCGGAGATTTTATCGTATACCGCGATGCTTCGATCAAAGGTTTGGGCGCTGTGTTGATGCAAAGAGAGAAAGTGATTGCTTATGCATCACGCCAATTGAAGATTCATGAGAAGAACTATACGAATCATGATTTGGAACTTGGTGCAGTGATGTTTGCTCTAAAGATTTGGAGGCACTATCTATATGGAACCAAGTGTACGGTGTTCACAGACCACAAGAGTTTACAACATATCCTTGATCAAAAGGAGTTGAACATGAGGCAACGTCATTGGTTAGAGTTGCTCAGTGATTATGATTGTGAGATTTGTTATCACTCGGGAAAGGAAAATGTTGTTGCTGATGCCATGAGTAGGAAATAACGAGATAAACCATTAAGAGTTCGAGCCTTAGTCATGACTATTGGCTTGGATCTTCCTAAACAAATCTTGAATGCTCAGACTGAAGCACGGAAACTAGAGAACATCAAGAACGAAGATGTTGGAGGTATGTTGATTGAAAACTCAAAGGATCCGGAGAAACTTAGAACGGAAAAGTTAGAACCCCATGCGGATGGAACTCTATACTTAAATGGCATGAGTTAGTTACCATGTTATGGCGACTTGAGGACTGTAATCATGCATGAGTCCCACAAGTCAAAATATTTTATCCATTCGGGTTCTGACAAGATGTATCAAGACATGAAGAAGCTATATTGGTGGCTCAATATGAAGGCCGACATCGCCACCTATGTTAGCAAATGTTTGACGTGTGCTAAGGTCAAGGATGAACACCAAAGGCCATTCGGTTTGTTGGTGCAACCCGAGATACCTCAATGGAAGTGGGATAATATCATAATGGATTTTATCACAAAGCTTCCTAAGTCGTCACAAGGTTATGACACCATTTGGGTGGTTGTTGACCGACTTAATAAATCCGTAATCTTTGTACCAATGAGGAAAACTGATCCCATGGAGAAACTAGCAAGAATGTACCTAAAGGACGTGGTCACGAGGCATAGAATACCTGTCTCAATCATTTGTGATCGCGACCCTAGGTTTGCATCAAATTTTTGGAGGTCACTTCAAAAGGATTTGGGTAATAGCTTGGATATGAGTACTGCATATCATCTGTAGACTGACGGACAAAGCGAGATGACTATTCAAACTCTCGAGGATATGCTGCGTGCTTGTGTGATCCACTTTGGAAAGGGTTGGGCTAACCATTTGCCATTAGTCAAGTTTTCATATAACAATAGTTATCACACTAGCATCAAGGCTACACCGTTTGAAGCACTTTACGGTCGAAAGTGTCATTCACCTGTTTGTTGGGCCGAGGTTGGAGAAGTTCAACTCATTAGTTGAGAGATAGTTCAAGAGGCGACCGAGAAAATCATTCAGATCAAGCAAAGAATTCAAGCCGCTCGTGATCAACAAAAGAGTTATGCCGATTTAAAGCGTAAGCCGATGGACTTTCAATAGCGTAATGCTTAAGGTTTCTCCTTGGAAAGGAGTAATACATTTTGGCAAATGGGGGAAGCTAAACCCCAAATATGTTGGACCTTTCAAAGTGTTGGAAAAGGTTAGAGCCGTTGCTTACAAGCTTGAACTTCATCAAGAGCTGATCAGGGTTCACAATACGTTATCCAACTTGAAGAAGTGCTATGCCGACGAACCATTAGCCGTTCCGTTAGATGGACTTAATATTGACGACAAGCTTTATTTTGTTGATGAACCAGTAGAGATCATGGATCATGAAGTTAAATTATTGAAATGAAGCCACATTCCAATTGTTAAGGTTTGATGGAACTCTAGGAGAGGTCCTGAGTTTACATGGGAACGTGAAGACCAATTCCGGAAGAAATATCTACACCTCTTCACAAAGACCGCACCGTCGTCAAGTGCCACGTCTTAAGCCTTGAGGACAAGGCTCATTTAACGTGGGAAGACTATAACACCCCATGTTTTAGGGTCATTGTACGTCGTCAATAAATTCACTATTTATTTTTAGTATTGTACGCGTTTGCTTTTAAATTGAAATCGTTAAGTTAAATCGCGTAAGCTAAAAATTATCGTTCAATGTAAACGGGCATCAAACAATTAAATGTTTACATCAAGCAAGTGTTAGATAATTATTTGGAGTATAATTATTAACTTTGCATATTTTATTTTTATTGGTTACGTAAAGTGGTTACGTTTCACAATTAAATGCATTTAGGCATACCCGGAAGCACCAATACCTATCTATACTCAACCAAATACCCACAATTATACCATGAGATTTTTAAT
>BQNB010155933.1:0-12994 GCA_026074375.1 Tanacetum coccineum | reverse complement strand
CATTATCTGTTAATTCGTTCCATTTATTTACTTGTTAATGTTATTCGATTTACGCTATTAAAAGTGTGCAGGTTTCCCAACAAGAGTTACTGGAAATCCCTCCAAAACCTTATTTGTCTTCTCCATCAAGGCCAGTCAGCTTACGCTCCCCATCAACAAGCTTCCCATCGACAGACTAATAGCATCATAACTCATAAATTGTTTTACTATTCTTTTGTTAAACATGGTTATTTTATAAAAGACTATTGGGCACCTTTGGTGCATATAACTCAACAACCCTAAACAGTTATAAAAAAATGTTCAAGATTATGTACATCAGTAAATGTTGGCATTGGCATGTAAATGCAATACTGTATAGAACTATACCAAATAACTGTACAGGTTCAACCGATTAACCAATGCTAGGGACTAGGGTTTATTTTTAAAACCAACTTTTTTTCAATTATTAAATACTCGTAATAATCAGCTTATTCGAGTATAATAATGTTCATGTATTTATATTAACAGATCCATTTCAATAAGAGATAATTATCAAGTACGTACAATAGACATCATAACATTTGGAACTCGTACCAAATGTCAGCTTCTATACTTTGAACGCTAACGGTATCTTTTTGTTTATTTCTTATAATAATCTGATAAAAAAATTGCAACCCGATCATAATGGAGTCGTGGTATAATTAAACTTTTGTAATTTTCCCAACGTTGATTTAAACCATCAAATATGCTTCTCGAAATTCTGAGCATCTGGTTCTGATTCTAAACTCCGAATCGAATTTATGGTTACCTGCCTCTGCTGATGAAAAATCACATATGACGCATATCACAAATTATGTAGATAACTCAGGAATTGTTATTTGTTTGATTTGGCAAAAACATTTAGTTGTTTCTTTTGTTTAATAATAAAGTAATATTTTGTTTCAAGAAAAACAAATTCTGAATGAAACGCCTTATTATCAATCAATTAACAAAACATGTATTCTCTATATCTAAATCATTACTATGAAGATATATGTTTTTTCTTATGTCATTATATACAGCAAAAATAAGAACTTGAACTAAAATATTACAAATAAAAGCATTACAGGAGTTTAAAAAGGTAAATTAGTCAATCCTGTCGTATATCCGTCTATTACGAGTATTCAAGGCATGAGTTAGAGCATCGTCATCAGTTAACTATCATCATAAATTTATACATTTAATTGAGCTAACCAATTATTATCCAGACATTGACCATAAATTGAGTGATGCAAAATGATGCGTATAACATGGGATTAGAATGGGGACCATATTAAGTCTCCGGGTATGCCCATTTGGCGTTTGAAATGGTCTATAAACCAATGAATGGAGGAGAACAGTCGATGAAGTCAAAGTCTTGATGGTTTTAATCAATAAGGATAAAATTTACGAAAGTGACAGAATTGTCTATGTCTTTGGCTTACTGTTTATTAATCCATGTAAGTCAAATATTTATGTATGTATATAAATTAAGGGGTCTAGTGTGTCAAGAATAAAGTCTACAACCGAATGGTAGTTAATTTCGGTTAAGGCTGTTAAGTTTGTGAAAGAACATGTCGTTTAGAATAGTTGTGTCTGTTAGAAAAGTCATACCAATTAGTGAACTGGTATGATGGTTCGTTTGTGTCTATTGGGAAAGTATAAATACCCATGTAAACTACTTTGTAAACCAATGATTGTTTTAACCAATAAAATTAGTGTGATTATTATTGTGATTCAATCATTCATAGAAAGTACCGAGAAGAGGTGCTAACAGTGGTATCAGAGCCCAAGGCTCGATTCAGAGAAGAGAGAAAGAAGAACCAGGTCGGGATTAGATCATTCTTCAAGAAAGGGTTAAAAAAAACCCAAATTTCGATTTAGGAAAAATCGAATAGAGAAAGAGAGACACGATTCGATTAAGGAAAGATCGAACCAGAGAAAAGAAAAAAAGAGGAGGAAAAAAACTTACCGGTTGCGTTACAACATCAGAGAAGAAGGGGACGGGACACAGGAGCAATCGCCAGAGAAAAAGGAACTACCATCGTGCACTTGCAGCGAAAACCAGAAGCAGAAACCCATAGTTGTTGGGTGGTCGTGAATTAGAGATTGAAGGAGATTGTTGATGTGTTGATTGTGTACCAGAATCCAGAAACATCAAAGAGTGAAGAGGAAACTGATTGCCCTAAATTGTTGTTCGAATACTATAGAAAAAAAAAGAAGAAAAGAGGGGCAGTGGGCGTACAGTGCAACTTGTTTGTGGCCAAAGACTTGTGGGCTTTTTGGTTCAAAAGAAAAGTGGGCAGACTTTTTAAAGGACTAAAGGCACAAAGAGCCTCAGTCATGATTCAGTGCATAGTGGTTATCGCTACTTAAGCAAAACGTAGATCATGATAAAATGTACACTTGCGTCTCAATTTGTAAAACACAACATGATTTCTCACACCCAAAACTTGTAAATCAGTAATTGTAAAACAATATATGGGCTATGAACTCAGCGCTAATCAAACGATCAAAGATCAAAATAAACCGAATAAATTACAACGAAACAAGGCAAGCGATCTCAGACCACGACCTTAATTATGTCGCAGATCGATTACTAAACTGTAGTAAAGTACTATCAACGGATGCGTACATCGTTACAACGAAAACATATATATATGTATCTATAATGTTTACATACATATATGTGATGAGAAATCCACTTGCGGCGTCCCTAACTAACACTGAGTATATTATATTAAACTAATTTCCATTTGTACTACCCGGACTAACTATAACACTACCAGTAGTAACCATTATTGTACTACCAGTACTAATGACAAAATTACTCTACTAGGAGTAACTATGAATACATAATTCCTAACACACTTAATTAAAAATCTTTCTATTTTCAATAAGTTTCCCTTTTTATTAAGTCTCGACACAATATTATGTTCATAATAATATTATTTTACCTCGTCGAACCTTCGACGCATAATTAGTCATTAATCTCTCATAATGATATCACATTCCGACTATTACGAAAAGTTACCGTTTTATACTTTCCATATTTAGAATCGACCAACGGTCTCAAAAATAGTACTTACGATAGTAGAGTAATCGATATATTTTATTAATCGAAATCACCTTCACACCACGATAACGTTTATTTAAAGTCTTCTTTGACATTAAAACGTTTGACTTTATTATAAATATAATTATTTTCCAAGTCTGACCCGACCAAAACGGACCCACTACATCACATTTTCAATCACACTCGGGTTTCTAAAGAGAATTCATGCGAAACGATATTCTGAACAACTTTTTAGTTTTAACCGAGACCTGAAACGCGACAGAAAATGACCAAAATGCCCCTACCAGTTTTTGCCGAAAAGTATTACCAAAACGCATACCTGCGTTGCGTTTTTTGACCCGTTATGATAAGCGACTTTAAACCTAGAAAACCTCGCGGAAAGTAAAACTTTATTTTGAACAACATTCCAGTTTTTGTTCGGACCCGAAACAACGCTGAAATGGGCGAAAACGCACTAATCGCATCAAGTCCGATGCGTGTATTATTTCCAAAAATCAAGATTTTGCCGCACGCCCTTAAGACCCGTTATCAGTAGCTTTTAGACTTAAAAAACCTCCTCGAGAAAGTAAAAAAATGCCTTCCGAACGACTTCATGTTTCGGAACACCGAGGTCGAAACGGACTCGAAAGTGCCGGAAATGCCATCTAAAAACCTACAGCAAGCTCCTTCTAACAAATGCTAATTTTAATAACCTCCGAAGAAATAACTCGGTTTCGCTACTAACTTATTCTTATTAGGAGTTAAAGCTACCGTTTATATCGAAATGATCAGACTTCGGAAACATTATCTATTTCAAACCTAAAATCAATTTTACGAAAATTCTCGATCCCTCGGTTTGGCGCTGCTAAACTTTCTGGCACAAATTCCTCTTGTTTCTAATCACAGCCAAAATTCCGTATTGAGACGCACTCATCTAAACTACAATTCAATAATACTTATAATTTCTTACTAATCCTACTTTACGATCAATAACTCAATATTCATACGCCGCAATTTTCAATGGATTTCATCAAAAATATACAATATTTACCAAAAATCGACTCAAATGAAAGAAATAATCTAAATAGACATAAACATCTAAGGCTCACTAAGCTAAAGTGAGCAGAAAAGTCGGAAAAACAAAAGCACTCGTCTCGTCCTTCTTCTTCTTAGGTCGTGGTCACTCCCTCACACCCAACCAAACCAAATCCAAACTCGAATCAACCAATCCAATAACTTTCAATATACCACACACACCTTGTGTCTTTTACCCCGGTTCGAACCCACAAACCCTCCAAGCAAAACCACTTCCATGACACCTAAGTGCTTGGTCGAAACCAAAAGGAAAAGAGAAACCAAACTACAACTTAGTTCCCACTTGATTCAAAGAACTCATCATTAATATACTTTAATGTGTTAATGAATCAAATAGAAAAATGAATGGTTTGGGTGGTGATGGAGTTTTAACCGAAAACCAAAAGAGAAAGAGGAAAATATCTTTTGAAATTATTTGTGTGTGGAACGAAATATTCGGCTGCCACCAAGACCAAGAGAGAAATAGAAATATCTTGTAAATATCTAATTAATATCTTGAAGATATAGAGTATAATGTCTAATTTTAAAAGTAACTTTTACCCACTTTTAATTAACCGCGAGCTATGGCAAAGGTCGAGAAATAAAGACGACCCGGTTCATAAAATAATATTTTATGATCATAAAAATAATAACGAGACACATCGTAGATTTTACGAAGCTCGAAACGATTAACGAACGCGCAGTCAAACGTTGACTCGCGAAACGTCAAAAATAAAAATTATCAATTCTTCTCTAAATTTTTCATAATAAAATACGAAAATATGTATTAGCGACAAATAAAGTTTTAAATGTCGACGCTCGTTCACAGAAACTCGTAAAATAATAATTACGACATCGGGCACGCAAATGTCGTACAATGACCTAAAACACGGGGTGTTATAGTCTTCCCCCGTTAAATGAGCCTTGTCCTCAAGGCTTAAGATGCGACACTTGACACCGGTGCGGTCTTTGTGAAGAGATGTGGATATTTCTTTGGAAATTGATCCTTGCGTTCTCATGTAAACTCAGGGCCTCGCATAGAGTTCCATCGAACCTTAACAATTGGGATACGACTTTGATTCAAAACGTTAAAAGACACAGATCCATGATTAAAACTGGTTCCATCGACAAGATGAAACTTGTCATCAATATGAGTGCCTTCAACGGAATGACTAATGGATCGTCGGAGACAAACACTTCTTCAAGTGGATATATGAAACGTAATGAACCCTGCTCACTCTTGCGGAAGCATAAGCTTGTAAGCAATGAATCAACTCGTATCCAACCCCTTGAAAAAGTCCCAAACCTATCTAGATTTAACTTCCCCCGTTTGCCAAGCGGACTTCTCCTTTCTAAGTGCGTAACCTTAAGCCTAACTAGTTTAGTCAACAGGAATTTTAACGCTTACGCCTCACATCGGACGTAACTCTTTTTGCGAGCAAATTTTGATAGCGGAGTTTTCCTAGGGCGACTAGTGAAGTGGTCTCGCATTCTTGGCTTAGGATGGATATAATGATGTCGTCGAGACCTATAGTCTGATGGTGTATACGTTTTGCTTAAGCAAATATGATGTTAGTTGGGCTTCCTCGAGATACATGACTTTTAATGAAAACGCCCAAAAACTAAAAAGAAAAATGTCTTCTTGACAAAGAAGTTTTAAGGTGACCACTCCACAGCCATTTGTCATGGTCCTTCCAGAATGCTGAGATGATCAGTCTATACACCAATATAGCATATGTGAGCAACTAAGTAAATTAGGCCAACAGATGCAATGCCACATTTCGTCATAATAATGTTAAAATTTGACTTACAAAATAATAAGGTTAAAGTAAGGATGACGAAATTTTCACAACACTTGCTTGATAGATAACTGAAAGTCGTCTTGAAAATCAAAGCGGAATCTTTCAAAAAAAATACCACGAGAAATCTTAAAGAATAGAGTCTAGGCTTAGATATCTTCCACCATGTCGTTATGGTCTTGAGTATTTTCCATC
Organism: Tanacetum coccineum; assembly: GCA_026074375.1. Lineage (NCBI taxonomy): Eukaryota > Viridiplantae > Streptophyta > Magnoliopsida > Asterales > Asteraceae > Tanacetum > Tanacetum coccineum. The sequence goes on along the minus strand of BQNB010155933.1, from coordinate 6,874 downwards.
CTCCTAAACATGCACCACTCCACTGCTGCCAAGTACCTCCATGTCTCATGGTTTTGTGGTCTTTAGCCCGGGCAATCACATCCTGTAGTCCTTAATTCTCACAATCATAGGCTAGTCGCCTTCTAGACATGCCCCTAGTGCCATCCTTTGGTTGATAGTATATTTGGCATTTTGAGGAACTCCTAAACAGATCACTGGGGCAATGCCAACTCTGTTCATTTGTGGCATTTGAGAGCACAAGAACATTATGGTGATAGTTTATTAATATACAACGGCTTAGAACTTCCGTAATGTTTTCTTCTCACGTGTGCCCTGCATTGTAAAACCCTGGCCATTATGTATGTTGAGCCTCTTGTCGTTCGGGCTGTTGTTGGTTCTGATTGTTATTAGAAGTGTCATCCTACTTCCTCTTGTTCTCGGCAGATGGTGATCGTGGAGTATGGGGTGTTAAATAGACATCCGTACTGCACGGGATTTGGTCCTCAAAAACAAGATATATGGAGTGGGAGAGGATCATCGTAGGTCTATAGGCAAGGGTCATACCATGGGAAAAGGAAAAGAGCTAGAGGCTTCTCCTCCACTTCGTACCATCCTCATCCTCTGAACATCATCATCATCGTCGTCATCATCAGATGAATCATTATCAAACATTATCTCCCGGCCCGGCAGGATAGTCAGCAGGATCCTCCCACTGGTCTCCTCATCATACCTCCTCAGGATCAGAGTCAGAAATGAGCCCGATGATAGGGCTATGGTAGTAGGCTATCAGTCAGGGTAAAGCTGATCCTTCATTAGTTCCTCTAGCTCCTCATCAGAAGCTCACTGGAATCTCCATGGCTCAGAATTAATATGGGCAGATGTGTAGGTAACCGTCGATGATGAAAGCATGACTGCTTGCAATGAGCAAAACTTAACTTATATAAGTATATTATAAAAAACCTAGGTAAATATGACTATTGCGCTCCTGGCATAAACATAAAAGGTAAGAACCATATTGATAGCTTAATGTTTAGGCATCGCTAGACCTACGAGTTTTTCGTACTACCTTGCTTAAAGATATGATCTCCTATTTATATAAATAACTCCTTATAATAAATAAATTGTAGACGTATGCGAAAGAATCAAACTCATCAAACAAGAACGTCTTGAGATTCAATCAAGAATTGGTATAACTCCATCACGACCTAATTAATAAATTTACTCGAACGTTGGACAAAACTCCGAACCTTTATGTCATATAAACATCGTTATCCATATTTGCATGCATATCATGCATGTCCTGAGCCCATGGTCAACCCACCCATACCACGGACAAGGGTATCTAGTGTTTCGTCAATCCATAGAAAATCTATGTACTAACATCTTTTGTATTATATGTATGAAATCCGACCGCAATCGGTCCAAAAATAGTATTAGCACTTTATTTATCAATGCAACGTACACACTACACGTGTGCTATAAAACCATGATTACCATTACTTCTAAGTTCATGAAACCGACAGCACTATGCGCCCATTCGCTGATTTTCCCTCCAAGGGATCATCCGGGCATGTAAAGTACAAGTACCCATAGCAGATGTCCCCTACCAAGATCAAACACCGGACATTTATGAATATTGTAACCCATCGGTTCAATCCAATTAAAGACTAATCCGTAATCGTTTTCAAAAATATAAAGTATGTATAAATCCGTATACCATAGAACGGAATGCACTGTAATATATAGTATATATATATTATAAATATATAAATACTAATATATATAATATATATATAATAAGTATATATACACACAACATATATAATTACCACTTATACCAAGTGTCACCCGCTTGCTACACACATAATATGCAATCAAGTATACCACATAAAGCATCTAAGGATCGAGACCAACGCACGCGTGGATATCAGACATCGGTGAACGACTCGGACAAAATTATCCAAAATCATTGTAGTCCAAAGTTTGAAAAACGACTTAGGTTTCGCATACAAACTCGAGCTCTGATAACCAATACTGTAACACCCCCAAAATACGATACGCGCAAAACGGAATAATACAGTTTTGGGGTGATATTCATAATACATGCACACGTTCCCCGTAACACGCCAAAAATACGTTTATTAACAAATTTCCATCTCATAAGTTTTGAAAAGAGAACCAGACAAAACAAGATAGTCCCCAAACTATACAAGTCATTTTCACGACTTCATTTCAAAAATGATTTTTACTTTATAAACATATGTTCACACGAGCTTCATTCTTGATATCTCGCGTCTCCGGTCCCATCCAAACGATCGTTCATACCTAAACCTGAGAAGAAACATGCTTAAAGATGTCACATAAAGTTGTGAATTCATAGTTTTATTAAATCGTATAATGCAGGACCGCAAAACTTCCCTTTGGACATGCCTTCCCCATGCAACCATACACAGACTTTAATTAACTTTTTCCTAAGCTCGCATGACACTGAAGCTCGACATATATGAATACAAACCTAAATATTGCCTTACATTGCCCGTGATGATGTTCAACCCCAACATCCAACAGCCGACATGATATACGTTCGTTTCAGTGATAAGCCTATTCACCCAACGGACGTCATCATATAGATCTATCTATAATCATTCCAAAGCTCACATTCCAGTATTGACAGTTCATGATTCATGGCATAGTGGGGTTATCGCTACTTAAGCAAAACGTAATCATGATAAAAATTTACACTTGTCTCCAATTTGTAAACTAAGCATGTTTCTCACACCCAAAACTTGTAAATCAGTATTTGTAAAAATGGGGCTATGAACTCACCTAGATCAATGATCAAGATCAAATAAACCGAATAAATCACAACGAAGCACACGCTCTCGAATCTCGACACCGACCTATAATGTATTTTCGCTCGATTTACAAATATGTATAAAGTACTATCACGCTGTGTACCTCGTTACATATTACGAATACATATAATATTTTATTTAATATTTATGTTTACAAAAAATTTACATATATTGATGAAAGTACACTTGCGCGTCCCTAAAACCTTAACACTTAGTACATTATATATATACTATTTTCCATTTGTACTACCCTAACTTAACTATAACACTACAGAGTAACCATTATTGTCCTACCATACTAATACAAAAATTACTCTAACCAGGATAACTAATATTAATGACTATAACTACCAGAGTTAACTATGAATACATAATTCCCTAACACACGATAAATTAAAAAAACTTCTATTTTCAATAAAGTTTCCCCTTTTTAGTAAGTCTCAAGACACAAAAATTTTCATAATAATATATATTCAACTCGTCGAAACCTCGACGCTTAATAGTCATTAATCTCTCATAATGAAAACACATTCCGACTATTACGAAAGTTTACCGTTTTATACTTCCATATTTATGAATCGACCACGTCCTCAAAAATAGTACTTACGAAAGTAGAGTAATATCGGATATATTTATATGTCGAAATCACCTTCACACCACTTGAACGTTTTTTTAAAGTCTTATTTGACTTTTTACGGTTTGACTTTTTATAAAATAGATTTATTTTCTAAGTCAAGACCCGACCAAAACGACCCCACTACATCACATTTTTCACAAACCGGTTCTAAAGAGATATTCATGCGCAAAACGATATTCTGAACAACTTCTTATTTTAGGCTAGAAAAAAAAGTGACACTAAACCCAACATAAAAGTGATCAAAAGTGCCCCTGACCAGATTTCTGCCGAAAAGTATTCAGTATTAAAGGTTTAATATAGGGTAGATTTAGTTCTATGTTATTAAAATAAAAAATTCAAAAATATTAGGTTTATAAATATAAAGTTTTTTTTAGAGTGGATAAGACTAAAAAAATAAATATGTAAAACCAAAACGCAATACCAGCGTTTGCGTTTTTTTGACCCCGTTATAACGTCTTTAACTCTATGAAAACCTCGCGAAAAGGTAAAAAAACGTTAATTTTGAACAACTTTCCAGTTTGCTCCGAGACCCGAAACTCGACTGAAAATGGGTCTAAACGCACTCGCATCAAGACATGCAGTGTAATTAATTTCGCAAAAAAAAGCCAGATTTTGCCGACTCCAGCCTAAGACCCGTTATCACTAGCTTTTAAACTTAAAGAACCTCGCGGTACGTAAAAACGACCTTTCCTAACGAACTTTTACATTTTTCGCACCGACAAGCTAAACGGACTCGAAAGTGCCGGAAATGCCATCTTAAAAACCTGACAGCAAGCTCCTTTTAACAAATGCTAGATTTTATACCTCGAATATATAGCTCTGTTTTTCGGCTCTAAACTTATTTCGTTATTAGGAGTAGAAGCTCGTTTATTATCGAAACGATCGTCTCTAAATCTTTATCATAATTCAAAGCCAAATAAACCAGATTTTAAAATCTCCGCTCCTCGTCATGGTGTGCTAAACTAGTTCGTGCAATCAGCAACAGAACCCTTTTGTTACTAATTCCACTGAGCCAAAATCCGTTTTTGACCAACAAGCTCATCTAAATTACATTCAATATACCTTATAATTTCTACTAATCCTACAACTACTTTCAAATAACACAATATTCTATACGCCGCAAGTTTCAATGGATTTCATCACATATATACATATTTACCAAAAATCGAATCAAATGAATGAAATAATCTAAATAGACATAAACATGAAGGCTCACTATGCTATATGGAGCAAAGTATCGAAAACAAAAGAGCACTCGTCCGTCTATCTTTTACCCCCCCCCCCCCTTTTATTTTAGTTTTCACCCCCTTTTCCACTTTTTGCATAGTCACCCCCCCCCCCCCACTATTGTTTTTAGTTCGAGGGCTCACCTCACCCGAACCAAACCAAAGCCAAACTCGAACCAACCCAATAACTTTCAATAACCAAACACACCCTTTGTGTCTTGTACTAGGATTCGAACCTACAATCCTTCCAGCAAAACCACTTCCTTAACCCTTGCTTGGTTCAAACAAGAAGTAAAAAGAAATCCAAACTACAACTTGGTTCCTACTTGATTCACATCATCATTTAAGTGATACCTTAATGTGTTAATGAGATCAAACTAGAAAAATGAATAGTTTGTGTGGGTGATGGAGTTTGGCCGAACCACACAGAAGAAGGAGGAGAAATACCTTGAAATTAATGTGTGCGTGGAATGAAGATATCGGCTGCCTCACCCTAAAGAACCAAGAGAGAAATAAAATAATCTTGTAAATATCAAATTAATTTCTTGACGAGTAAGAGTATAATGTCCTAATTTTTTAAAAGTAACTTTGTACCCAAAATGTAATAAACCCAGCCTTAACCGCGAGCTAGACAAAGGTATCAAGAAATAAGACGTACCCTTCATAAAATAATATTTTAAGAACAATAAAAATAACTAACGAGACACATCGTAGATTTACGAAGCTCGAAACGATTTACGAACTCGCAGGCAAACTTGACAGATCGCGAAACGTTCAAAATAAAAATTATCAATTCTTCTCTAAATTTTCATAATAAAATACGAAATTATTTATTAGCGAACAAAAATAAAAGTTTAAATGTCAACGCTCGTTCACAGAATCTACGTAAAAATAATATTTACACATCGGGCACCACCCGAGCAATCGTCGTACAATGACCTCAAGCACGGGGTTGTATAACAAGTGTAATTCAACAAGGGGAACATTCTAAATGGGGACATGCATATGAAATTGTGCAAGGGAAAACGCAATTAACTTCCTACATACAAATTACCAAATTAACCCTCACATAATGTTTCTTCCTCTTGTTTCCCACTACTAGGTGATATTTGTTTCTCAATCATCAATGCTCTAATTTCAACTCGAAAGCTAAATCTATCGACCTTCAGTTGTCAACGACGATGTTTTGACGAATGAGACGAACGACCGCATCAAGTTCACCGTTATGAACTTGCCATCATTTAGGAGTTGGTGCTTGATATATTACAAGAACTTGTTGGATCAATGATTTGGATGCATTAAAATGAATTGAGTGTTATTGGTTGATAGTTGATACAGATGAATTTGAGGATGAAAATAACGATCAAAGTTAAAAAGGTGTAGATAAGTGATGTATTATAGAAGTAATTTTTATTGGATAAAGATGCTTTTTTTTCTTTGTTAAATACTTAAATAAGTAACAGTTGCTCCGTATATATGTTGTGGTTTTTATTTTTTTTGACAAAAATAATTGTTTTTGTTGAAAATATATAAAAGCTTTTAAAACTATGCACTGTTAAATTCCAAAAGAAACTATATTTTTGGTGAGATGCCCCTTTTAGTCATTTTGCGTTTCAAGTTATCAAATTATCAAATTTAACAAACACTTAAAAAAGTGATTATCTGATTATTGCGATATCAAACAGCATAAGCAAATCCAAACACTAAATATCATAATCACGTTTTATAACAGCTGATTATCTGATTATTCGTTTTCAAAACGGATAATCTATTTTCAATAAGCAATCCCAAACACCCCCTAAGTCACAAACAGTCTGATTATCAAGAAAAGGATCTACCTTTTCACAAACATTATAAAACTTGATGTGTCTATCCAGAAATTACTTGACATATATAAGAAAAAAGCGATTCTCTTATTTGATATACAAAGTACAAACATGTGTGTCAAGTTTCTAATGTTGTTTGCTATGAATATAAAACAGACAAACAACCAATAACTTATGTATCACTAGCTCTATTTAGTTATACTACATGTTTATAATATTTCACTATACCTAAAGATCATGCTTGAAAAAATTATAAGTATGTAGCTAGATAGGGCTATATTGAGCATGGGGAGTGCTTGAGTTTTCCTGCGTGGACAACACAACACACATGCATACACAACACGGTAAGGG
>BQNB010155932.1:0-15332 GCA_026074375.1 Tanacetum coccineum | reverse complement strand
GCAGTTTTTGTCTGTTTTTGGTCATTTAAGCTCGTTTTTAGAGGTAAAAGATATGTGTAATTAAGCACTTATCAATTGTAGTCTAATATTGTCCATGTTTCAGGCTCAAAGCCCAAGTTAAACCAAGCCCGGCCCATTTAGAAAGCCCAAGTGCCAAGATAGCAAGGCATGGGTATAAATATCCCTTCACCACACTTGGTGAAGGGTGTTGGTTACATTTTTCTATCCCTTGTAATCCACCAATTCTCTAATCTAGTATTCCTTTCTTGTTTCTCTCTCTACTTTCTCTCTCTAAGTTTTCTTATTATTTTCTAGCATATTGGTAAAGATTATTGTTGTGTAATAGATTAAATTCATCGGATAACACCAGACTTTAAAGAATGATTTGTGTGACGTTTCGATAAATCGAATGTAGTGGTTGATGCGTTGAGTAGAAAGGGAGAGTGAAACTAAGACGAGTAAGAGCAATGTCCATGACTATCCAGTCAAGTGTTAAGGATAAGATATTGGCTACTTTAAGTAAGACGTCCAAGGTAGAGAACGCGCCAGTAGAAATGCTGCGTGACCTGGACCAACAAATGGAAAAGAGAGCAGATGATGGTTGTACTTTATGGATTAAATTGTATAGTAAGTATGAGTATGAAATTCGCTACCATCCAGGTAAGGCAAATGTGGTAACTGATGCGTTAAGTAGGAATGAACGAGTGAAACCTAGACGTGTTTGAGCGATGGCTATGACTATTCAGTATGGAGTAAGAGGAATGATACTGGCAGCCCAAAGTGAGGCGTTCAAGCAAGAGAACGTACTCGCAGAAATACTACATGGTTTAGATCAACAGATGGAAAGAAAAGGAGAACGAGAGTTTGTACTTTATGGATCGTATATAAGTGAGTTCTGTTAGTAGGGAATGATGAGGACGGTAGTAATGGATGAGGCTCATGCATCAAGGTACTTGGTACATCCGGGAGCGGATAAGACGTACTATAACCTTAGAGACATGTATTGGTAGTCATGTGTAGAGAATATATAGTTACCTATGTTAGCAATTGTTGGATTTGTTTAAGAGGTGAAAGCTGTGATGTCGAAGACTTTTGGCTTACTGCAATAACCTGAGATACTTGAGTAAAAATGAGATAGAATCACCATGGATTTTATCAGAAATATTCCAAGGTCAAAGTAGTGAGTATGATGTGATTTGGATGATGGTCGATAGACTGACCAAGTAGCTAATTTTCTAGCTATACAAGAGATTTCAAGATGTAAAGTTGGCAAGGATTTATATTGATAAGATAATAGCAAGGAATGGAATTCTGGTGATGATCAACTCAGATTTAGATGGATGATTTACTTCGTGGTTTTGGCAGACGCTGCAGAAAGTGTTAGTGACGAGATTGGATTTGAGTACTGCTTAACATCCTTAAGCGGATGTATAAAGTAAACGTATGAGTCAGACTTTGGAAGATATAATGAGGGCATGTGTTATCGATTTGGAAGTAGTTATCATTTGAGCATTCGGTGTGCTCTGTTTGAAGCTTTGTATGGAAGGAAATATAGGTCGCCTGTTTTATGGGTTGAGGTTGGGGAAAGTTGTTTGATTTGACCTGAGTTAGTACTAGATACGACATATAAGGTAGTATTGATAAAAGAAAATCTCAAAGTGGCAAGAGACCGTCAAAAGAGCCATGCTGATAATAGACGCAAACTGTTAGAGTTTGAGGTAGGAGACCGGGTTATGCTAAAAGTGTCGCCTTGGAAAGGTGTAATTTGCTTTGGGAAAAAGGGTAAGTTAGCACCGAGGTATGTAGGGCTGGTATGTGCTTAAATACACATACCCTTTTCCACAATAACCAGACTTAAATGACCAAAAACATACCAACAATACATTGTATTTGTATGTTTTCTCTTATATTGTGCAGGAAATGGATATCCGACAAAAGGACGAAAAACAAAGTCAAAAACGACAAAACTGAGCACGGAATAGAAAAGCGTGAAAAATACAAAGAAAAAGTCAAAGCCAAGTCAAAGTCAAGGTCAACCCCGACAAAGTTAAAGGTCAAAACCGAAGCCGTAACCGAAGAAACTCTTAATGGGCCACCCTTACCCATTTAATGGGCCGGGGCAGCCCATTAAGCTATATTTATCAAGACTTATAAGCCTTTAAGGCTTAAATGGCCCATACCCCTTTTTTATACAAAAGGGACCAAAGCTGCCAAGTCCTTAAAGTTGTATCACCCACAAGGACTTTCTGTGTAATAACAAAACACACCTTTGAAGACCAAACCTGCCAAACTCTAAACTTAATACACCACAAGGACGAAGGTTGCAATACCACAATACAAACAGATGGGTGATATTTGTCAACTCCCCAAACTTTACCCTGTTAAACAAACATATAGTAACATAAACTTTCCCGCCAAATAACAAACCCCACTACTGTTTATCTTCCCCAAAACCTTCACCCTGAAACTATAAAAAACCCATCTCCATCCCATCCCAACCCCACTTCACATGGGCAATTGCCACCTTGGAAATCCCATATGATTTCATTGGCTACAAGGAAATCAAGGGACATAATTTGAGAACTTGAGCACAAAGCAAGATAGATGGCCAAGATTGACTTTGGGACTTTATCTCACACAACAAACATAAATGCTTGAAGCACTCAGTAAAGAAACACAAGAGACGACCAAAACATAGTATAAGTATAAGCATTTGTAGCTCATTTTCTTTTGTCGAATTTTAGTGTTAAGTCTATTAGTTTGTATTAACCAAAATTTGTACCATTTTAATTCTGTCTTTTTAATACATTATCATTTAAATTTCTGTCTTTTAAATATTTGCATTGTCATTTTATTAAGTTAATGAAATTTTTAGTTTTACTTTAAATATTGCCATTTAAGTTTGCTTGTCTTTTAAATATCATTGTTAAGCTCTTGTGTAAGCTTTTAAGTCATTAACAGCTTATATAAAAGTTTATTTAATTTTCTGTCAAAAAAATCAACAATATCAAAAAAAAAAAAATCAAAAACTGTCAAAGAAAGAAAGGAGCAAGGTATATACTGGATGGCCTTGGTTTAGAGCTTCATGGGAAGCATATAGGATTGGTTTTGAGGTCTTTGAATCATTACTTGTATCTTTTCTTAGCACCATCTAGAAAAGTGATTAATGAACCCAGTCATTTGAACACAGAAATCTATACAGGTTCTTAGACTAAAATTCCTAGAATGATCAAGATCAATCATGTGAACAGGATTTAGCATAAAGGTGGAATCTGAAATTTCCATAGGTAAAGAATGTTGAGGGGAATGTGAACACCTGTTTTTTGAAAAATATCTTATTCACATCAACTTGGGAGGCAAACCGATGTTTGACATTTGAGGGCGCCCTTTTAGATTTATTAAACAACGCATATCGGATTGCCAACAACAGACTTGGTTTCAGATTTAAACGCATTCGGTTGTCTAACAACTGATTGGTTTCTTAGTGATGGTAACACCGGTTTCCCCAAGACTGATGTTTTATCAAACTTAGTATCTACACTATTTCCTTTTAACTTCCTTAAGTCATTTTTTAAAGCAGCAATTGCAAAAACCTTTTCCTGAATCTGAGCTTTTAATTCAGCATTATTAGCAAGCAAAGATGTTGTCTGTTCTGTAGTCTTAGATCTCGTGATTTTAATAGAATCATACAAATCTTTGTAATGCTGTTTCAAAGTCTCATTTTCCTTACGTAATGTAGCCACACTATGTTCTAATTCGATGTTCATTGTTTCAAGTACATCAATTTCCTTTTCAATCTTGGCTTTATTACTTGTTTCATTCAAAATTTGACCATGTTGCCCTGATTTTAAAGATTGATTTTGATATTTAAGTTCGAGAGCAATGCAATGTGCTTCCATTCTTGAAAAATCTTTTTGAAATTGGGCAACTGTCTCTTTGAGCAAAATATTTTCAGACTCGAGTGATTGTTTTGAGTATTCAGTTGTCTGGTTATCAGGTGATGAATCAAGCATAGGACTTTTAACTTGACATGTTTCAGGATACTGGTCAACCCTACCTTCAACAATGATTTCAGGTTGCTCAGTATGCTGTTGTCCTATAGCAAAGATATTGCATTCAGCAGTCAATTGTACCTCAGCCATTGGCTCTTCGTCATAAATGGGTCTGATATCTGCATCATCAGCATCTGTATCATTCCCTGACCTGCTGCTGTCATCTTGCACTGTTGAGTCTGTCCTAATGCTTTCTGTGTCAACCAAATCAGCATCCAATGCTTTACCCGTATCAATCTTACTCTCTTGCGTCTGCATCTGTCTTTTATTCACCCTTCTTTCATACTGTCTTTGATGACGTGTTCTTTCAGCAACGGACTTCTTAACATTACCCAGGTGTTGGAGTAGTGTATCTTTGAAGTGTTGAACCTCGATTCTAGTGTATTCAACAAAGTACGTGTCTGTCATTTGACTGTCATAATCCAATGTAAACTTAAAGTATCAACATCTTGACCAAAGAGTGACATGAATGCCCGTTTGAATCCATGTTCGATGCGAGTGCCTTTTAAGTCATCTTTTGAAAGAACTTGAAGGTGTGAATGAAGAGATCGAAAATATGCCATGCATCTTTCTTTTGCTTTTGACATCTTGTATTTGATTGCATGCACATCTTTTGTTTCAGAATTCAAGCTGCATTCCTTTACTAATTTGTTGGATGCAGTCTCTGAATTACTGTCTTCTTTCTCAGAACAAGTGTTTTGTATGACAACTAAATCAACTTTCAATGAATCAACATTCAATGCTGGAATTGGATTTGAATGATCTTCTTGTGTTTGCATCAACTTCTTTTGTTTCAACACTTGTGGAGTTCGTTGTTGATGAAGAATTAACTCAAGCATGTATTTCCCGAGGGAATCCATGTTAAAGATCATTGCATCGTAAAATGATTAAGCATCATATCTTGTATAATTCTGCATACGCGCTTTGATTTCTGAACTGAAAGCTTTTTCAAACGTTGTTCTGAGTTTTGTCAAGGTAGTCTTGCAATCAGTCTGAGAAATTATTTCTTTGGTAAGATGAGTTTCTAGTAAATCCAAGTCTTGAGAGAATGTTCTCTTGAAGATAGGTATGTTACCAAAATCTTGTAAAGTTTCTATGAGAAACTTGAGTTGTGACTGAATTGCTCGAAGACTGTTCATGCATTTAATTCTTGAAAGTTGTGTCTTCTCTTGAACTTTAGAAGTTGAACATGAAGAAACGGTGTGATTCTGAAGAACACTTGAAGAACTGTGGCATTTTGAAGAAACACTTGATGTTTGTGTTTGCAAATTGGTATTGTATTGACAGTGTGATGTTGTGAATGGATATCGGATCTTAGTAGGTAAAGTGATAGTTGTTGTGATTAGAAATCAATTAACGTTCACATGGGATTTTACTAACTCTCTTGACTTAAAACCTGAGAAAAAAAATCGTATTCTTTCGCCGGGATTTGCAAAATCAAGAAGAAACCGTAAAACAAAAATTAATTGATGTTGAAATCGTTGTTGTCGTTGAAAAACTTGAACTTTCGTTAAGATTTGTTGAGCAAAACGCATTGAACGGTGATATTTTCTTACAACGAATGGGCTTAAAATCTGAAAATTTTGAAAAACTAAAATGTAAAACTAAAAAATAACAAAAATTAAAAGTTTAAAAGTGAAAAAAAAAATGAAAAAATTTGAAAGTAAAAGGTTATATTTTAATCTTGCTTTAAAAAACAAAAGTTTAATATAAGCAAGTTAAAATTTAAATGTAAAAAAAATTGTTTTAAAGTTGAGGGGCCATAAATGTAAAATTGGAAATATGTTAAAAAATGCACACGTTTTACTTCTGTTCATATGTCATCTTTGTTGAACTTTGATAAACATGAGAAAAAATGGAACGTTTATGATTTTAATCCCGCGGAGTCGTACGGTTATCGTCGGTAAAATCTAAATATACCACGTTGATCGAAACGACGACACGATCGGAACGGTATATGTTATAAGTCACGTAGATTACCGACACTCGAAACCGAAAACCGAAAACACGTGAACGAGTACTCGTTCGGTTGTAAAAGGAGGAACTCGTTCGATCCTTTTTGTTTTTCTACTCGTTCGATCGTTTTTCTTCTCGTTCGTTCGATCACGCTGGTTCGATCACGCTAGTATGCTTGTTCGATCGACTCTAGTTCGATCAACTCGTTCGATGATCTTGTTCGATCAACAAAGAAAGCTACTGGTTCGATGGTCTTGTTCGACTGATGCTTGTTCGAATGATGCTTGTTCGATCAACAAGGATGACACTCGTTCGATCCAAACTATAAAACACTCGTTCGATCGAAGCAAAGAAACTCTCGTTGATTGCCACACTTAGTTCGATGCTTGCAATCTTTACACTCGTTCGATGGTCTCGTTCGATGCTCACTAGTTCGAACCAAATAGAATGATGCTCGTTCGGTCCTGTGAAACGTTAACTAGATCGGTTTGTCCTTACTACACTTGAAATAAGCTAACCGAAAGCTTGTAACACAAATAAGCCACGAAAGATTAAGCTATAATAAGCTAATAAAAGGCATGAACTAAAGGAAATAAAGATGAGATAAAAAAGCTAATGTCGTCACGAAAGAAAGAAAAAAATTTTGAAAGAAGAAGATGATCAAAATTTTAAAACAAATGATGAAACATTTTTTCACTGTTAGCCTAAGCCCCACGTGACCAAAAAACTATTAATACATCATTTTAATAAATGTTGTGAAAATTAGCAAAAGAAAAAAAATGCCGAGTGATTTAAAAAATGAAAAACTAACGAAATAAAAAAAATAATAAGCCGAATCCAAGAAGCTAATATAAGCAACGATAACCAAAAAACACTATTACCACAGTTGGCGGAATGATACCCAAAATGTATATCCCAAAGCTTAATCAATTTTCACAACATAAGATTATACCAATAAGCAAAATAGATAGAAAGAGATAAGAAAGTGATAAGATTATTAGAGAGAAATAAAGAGGTAGGAAGATTTACACTTCCACACAAATATGAAATGGTAACCAACACCCTACTACCATGTGTGGACGAGGATTCTATTTATACCCTTGAGCCATGAGTGGCTTATGGGATTTCATCTTGGGGCGGGCTTCTTGGCTTTTCTTGGGCTTTGAGCCCGATAACATGGACAATATTTAGATTACAATCACCAATAGCCCGTTGAAACCCGACTTTGACTATTTCTTAAACCATGACTAATTTATGACTAATTAGACGTCTAACATTCTTGTTACGATAATTTTATAAAATCAAGGCTAACAATTTACATTTAGATCAAAGTATCTTTTAAAATTTTGCAATCGGTATTGCTGCTGCAAGTTTATGTTTGAAGCATGAAATGTGGAGAAAGTTTTCTCCAACATATCTCCTTCAGTAACAGTTTGCCCACAAAATCTGAGTGTTCGGCAAATTCTGAATAAGGCAGAGGTGTACTCATTAACTTTTTTAAAGTCTTGGAACCTTAAATTGTTTCATTCATCTCTAGCAGAAGGGAGTAAAACTTCCCTTTGATTATTAAATCTGGTTTCTAAATCTTTCCATAAAGTGTTAGGATCATCACAATTTGAATACTCAAATTCTAGCATTTCATCAATGTGTTGATGGAGGAAAACATCAGCTTTCGCTTTGGTTTTCTCTGTGCATTTGTTGCCCTTTTGTATCATTGCTAAAGCACCCATTATATAATTTGCTCCAGTTATGTCAAGAGCTAGAAATTTGATTTTTTTCAATGTTTGACATTTTGTTGCTATAAAAAAAAATAAATAAATAACAGAGTCAATATCAAAATCCATATATATCAATAAGTAATGCAATACAATACAGTAGGAGAGCTATAAACAAATACATAAATAAGGAAAGTTCAAATTCATTAGGTGGAAGTTGGAAAAGCGGAATAAGAAGTAAGACAAGCATAATGGTGACGACAATGAGAAGCGGGTGAATCATCTTTGAAAAACTTCTTTGAGCAAAAACTTGATTTAAGATAGAGTATGATTTGTTTTTGTGAAAACTTTGTGGATTGGCAGATTTGAATTTATAGCGAAAAATATAGACGTTGTAAAGCTGTTTGTTTCCGTCTACAACCGTTAAAGAGCTGTTGTGTATATACATTTTTATAAAAGTTTTTATAAAGATATCGATAAAATAAATAAATAAGAAATAAACTCGGTTAGCACATTATGATAAATACAAAATATAAAGATTAGTAAATATGAGAATAAAAATTACTGTACATAAATAAATAACAGTTAAGACATAAATAAAATTAGTTACCGCATAAGTAAATGTTAAGTGCGTAAAGTAAATGTTAGTTGCATAAATAAATGTTAGATGCAATAAAGTAAATGTTAGTTACGTAAATAAAAGTTAGTTGCTATAAAGTAAATGTTAATTGCATAAATAAAATGTTAGTGATAACAATAATAAATGTTAGCATAATAATAAGATACAATTGGTTAGTAGTCCCAAGTTCGGTATATGTCCATGGTAGAATCTCATATGTGTCCATATAGATAGTTATGCTTTTAATCATCATTCTAAATTGTTGTTAAGAAAGTTTTGTAATTTGATTAAGTTTTATATAAAGTATATAACGTTTTAACAAAAAAACGTGTTCTGCTATCGTCTTTGTTAAATATGATTGGTTTTGATAAAAATGATTGTTACTTTTGTAAATTGTCAACTTAGAAAATGTTCACTTCGAAAAAGATTTTCTAAAAACTTACTTTATTTGTAACGACTTGTGAACGAACGGAATGCTTCGATTACGTGTTTGTAATTTACTAGTTGTATCACAAGATTATCACTATAACTTGGAACTTTTAGAATTTTTACAAGTATATGTAGGTAAGTATACTTTTATAGTAGGTGAACTTTTGGTGCGATCGATTTCGTAAATATGCATGGTTATTTATACTACTACATATTACTATACATTTGCTATGCATTTTACCAAAACATAAATAAGGGGGACAAGTAGTAGCCATACTATTGGTCTATTGTTGACAATTGTGGCATACATTATATGAACATGTTACTGATATTTCATAAGAGGGTGTTATTTTTTCCGACAAAATGCATGCTTTGTAGAAAATCGATTTTGATTTTCAATCTTGACGTTTTAGGGGAAAAAGTATTTAAATGGGATTTTTTAGAAAAATACTAAAGGGAAATGCAAGTAAAAATGTAGAAAAGTATAGATCTCATATTTCTAGTGACTTGGTTACTTTTTTTTTTAAATCTGAAAAACATTGGATCTAAACATGTTTTCCATTTTCTTGGTCTTCCTTTAATACTTTTGCAAAAGTTCCCTTTACTTTTTACAAAACTAAACTAAAGCAAACTTAGTGTTGGTGTTTTAACCTCAAGACTTTCAAAATTATGACAAAACACTTAAACATCGTAAAGCTAACAAACAATAATATACTATAAATCAACAAATAAAAATAATCTGTTATTTAGAAAAGAGCAAGTTTTTACCTAGGTAAAATGGACTCTCGTCTTGCTATTGATGATTTGGTGTTTCCCTCTCATTCTGAGCCGACTAGGTGGGTTAAGTTAATTCCTATTAAGATTAATGTTTTTATGTGGCGAGCTCGTCGGGAGTGTTTGCCTACTACAGTAGAAACTCGATAAATTAATACTCGATTATTTAATAAACTCTCTAAGATAATATTTTTTGCCGGTCCCGACTCGGGGATAGGGTGCTAAATTAATAATTCGCTAAAATTATAAGATAATACATTTTTGATAATTTCTTTAGACCCCATATAAAATATAAATTAATAATTCCTTATATATAGCATATTACATGAATGATTTATGAAGGTTTCTTGAAAAATGACTCAATTGTCTTTTGTTTTTTGTTGAAATCAATTTCCCCTTGAATCTCGTCTCTAATTTTCCTTAGCATGGTAAGAACTTCTGGTGTTGTTTTCTCATAGCTCAACAAGAAATTGTTCAATGTGATTGCCGCTTTAATAGCTTCGTTTTGCGAAGGGGGTTCCATTCTTCATCGATATCATCTTTATTAATTCCAATAACGCTTTCAATAATTTCTTCATCAGTCAACAACTGTGCAACTACATTTTCTTCTGGGTGAGTCAGAACATCTTCGACATCCATTGCATTGCGATAACCCAACTCTTTGATCAAATTCTGGAGTTCTTGAGTGCTTTCACCACCTTCATCTGAGTTCTCAAAAGTCATGTTATCTGTTGATCGAAGTTTACAATGACGAAAGCAGTTCGCAATTGTATTTGCACTAACATCCATAGTCCATGCTGAAATTGCAAGATTCATTGCATCTAATACATTTATTTTTGCTGGATTTGGAACCCCTAATTCATAACCCTCCAAAAGACTTCTATAAAATCGACGACGATAATGCATCTTAAAAGCTCGTATGATCCCCAATAATCCATAAAGGAAGTTTTTCCGAACCGTCCTCATTACAGCAAATAGCAACAGTTAGTCTTTCCTTGTCTTGTTTTTTCCCTTCAAGCTGCATTGTTGCAAGGGAATGATCCGGTTGAAGTCTAAAAAACAAACCTGTTTAAGATCAAAACATGTAAATAATTACATCACTAAAGTACAAAATATAAAATAAAATAATAAAAAAACAAACCTGTTTCATCCATATTAAAGATGTCTTTCATTTCAAACTGATCAACTTTGTCTCTTATGGATTTTAATTTGTCCTCCATGCCCTCCATTTCAACAGATCCACTCTCTCCAAAACGCCGGAAATTTTTAATTCCATATCTTGCTTTGAACTTTCCAAGCCAACCAATAGAAAAAGTAAAGTCTGGAGTATCCACTGGATACATATCTTTCATGAACTTTTTCGCCTTCTCGATGATTAGTTCACCTGTCATATTCACATGTTCTTGATATTGAAGAATCCATTCATAGAGAGATTTTTCTAGGTCAGGAAATTTTGCCGGTTTGTGTCGCTTAACATCGCCTCTTTCGGGAGCAAGTGAGAGATACTCTAAAGACCGCTTAACTGTATTCGATATTGTCGCTTGACTCACCTGCAAACCATAGTTACTATGAACCCATTCTTGCAATTGCTTTTGAGTGAGACTTGGATTATCCTTGTTGTGCTTGCATAATGCTCTTCGAATCTCGTCTGTCATTGTTGTTTTTTTCACACCTTTAAGATGGGAAGCCATGTTGTGTGTATGATTTGTTTGTATTAACCTATTTTGATCTTGTATTTATATAGAAAATATTTTTAATGTCCATAAAGTGATACATTGAACACAAGAAGTATAATAAGGTGAGAGATTGAAGGTTTCTTTCAAATTGGGCCGTTCATTTGATATACATGCATTGTATACAATAATTAATAAAATATTAATTAATATATAAATTAATAATTATTAATTTATCGATTAATTAATAACTCTTTTAATTAATAAATTTTGGTGGTCCCAAGTGTATTATTTTATAGAGTTTCTACTGTATTTTGCTAACTGATTATCTCAGATAAAAACTAATACTTCTGTTTTAAAATAATTGCTCACAATTTTATTTTGAGTTTTCTCAAATTAATTTTCACTTTAAAAAATAGGTTGAAAATTTAATTCGAGTTTACCTTATTACACTCACTTGATGTTATTATTACAAACATTAAATAAGTTTTAATTTAATTAGTTAATGGTAGAACTATCATTTTGAAAAAAAAAAGTATGAAAAAAGGAAACTAATTACACAAACCAGAGTTCAAACAATAAGAATAATATGCTATACTCATAGGAAGTGTACTGGTATTATTGTTTGAAAGGCCAAGCCCTTTAAGAGATGTTTAAGGTTATTCACATTCCTAAATTCAACGACTGACTCTTATACATTTTAAAACCAAATTGAGCACAAATGCATAGAAAATAATGAAAACTTATGACTTTTTGAGCGAACGGTTATATTTGAAATTGGCAATTATGAACAAAATCGACAATAGAAAATAAAATTACCCAAACCGTCACTATCATGATTGATATTCAGATTTTTGTAACAACTTGCATGCATAATTTCAAACCTGTCGACTTTTATTCGTTTTCAGGTACCAATTGGGGCATAAATTATGCGGGCAAGTTTTATCACTAAAATTCCACTTTTGAACCTATTGTATCACTAACATTCAATAGACAACTAACCCAACATATGTACAACAAAGTCTAAAAACTCATCCGTATCGATAATCATATCCATCTGCAAATGTCACTACTTACTTTAAAGTATCAAATATACCTAGAGATAATAAAATAATTTTGTTTTCTTAGTTTTAGTACAACTAAACCTTATGTAATACTTATATCAAAAGTCCACTGATGAGGTGTCATTTTATACACTTTTTTGGGGTCGTTTAACCCCCAAAATCGTGCATTTATGCCCAAAATAGGTACTTAATCGTTCTTTTTCAGGTATTTCTCATTTGGAAGAATTACACGTGACTTGGGCTTATTTGGAGAAGAAACAGACAAGACTACGAACCTACACCAACATCTATCAAGAATGTCTCTACAGTGGTTGGAGACGGCGTCACAAATATAACGTGACGCCGTCACCACGAAGATCAAGACGACGTTACCATATATCAAGACGGCGTCACAGTACACGACCCATCCCAATATCTAGAACATTCTATTCATGACGGTGTCACGATTAAAACGCGACGCCGTCCACAAAAAAGTCGTTTTCCTATATATACTAACCCGAATTTAGGGTTTTAAGTGTGTAATTTTAGAATAAAAAAAGGGTATGAACCCTAGTTTGTTTAGCAGCTGTAAGAGACAATTTTAGGGCCTAAAAACCCTATTGTACTTCTTCCAATTCATGTTTTAATCAAGTAAGGTTTACTTAATCATTCAATATGTCTGTGTTGTTTGATTTATTGTTCTTGCTTTATCTTTAACATGCTTTGCTAAAAAACTCCTATTGTGTTTATTTATGATTGTATGAAACCTAGAATGTAGATCTTAGTGGTGTTGCTTCTTGTGATGGATGTGCACGTTAGGTCTTAGAAAACCAGGTTTTGTCTGCACCGCTGTTGATATGTCTAGCGAAACATGATTGTGTAGAAAGGAATACGCATCTGGTAATAGTCTCCAAAGATCCATAGGATGATTCCAGTTATATTTATAAGATTACAAAACATAATAGGGATTAATATATAAATAAATCCATTAACAAGAAAATATATAAATTATAAAGATTAAAAAACATATTCAAATAGAAGAAAGAAAAAAAATAATAAATAAAAAACCAGAAAAAAATAATCAAACAAATAATAATAATAATAGAAAAAAATTAAATATTAACATCATAAAATCCTACCCACAAACCAGTTTTGCTACCAAACCCCCTCATAGAGGTTGAACCACTCATAATAATATATCACATGCACTATTGACCTCCTAGTGGCCTGAGAAATAGTCCTTCATACAACCTAGCAAGTGCGATTCCTCTCAATAAAGCTGGCATACAGAGTATGACTACGGTTCGAGTAAACGTTCATGCTATAGAAATCAGTATACACAATCATCACGAGTGTTACAAGACAACAACACTAGTAGAAGCAATCTAGGGAGTAATACATGATACAATAAACACAGTCATTATCTCATAATATCACCATTAGTGTTGAACCACGCCTAGATCGATTCTTTACATAGTAAAGAGTTTGTTACCGATTGAAGAACCAAAATAACAAAGATAGAGACTTTTATGTATAACCAAAGTGTATCGGACTCTACACATTTATACTCCTATGAGGTGATTTTATCAATGGAATAGTAATAACCAAACAAACAGAGAACATGGAATGTACTGGAACGAAACTAGCTTCAATATTATTAGAATAATAATACGAGTACTCTTGTAGTACTGGGGTTACAACCTTGAAGCTATCACAATCTTTCTCTAAAATGTATCTCTATCTCTTAAACGTATATATATATATATCCTAAACCTAGGATCTCCTTTTATAGAACACAAGGAGTCCTTTACAAGATAACTACCTATCTTTTAGGATCAGTTACAATACAAATTTAAAAGATAAACATCCCATAATTATCTCTATACATCCTTATCTCCAAGTCAACAGTTTTGACCATCAGCAGTATTAACTCTTTCTCCTAGCAGCTACTAGCAGTATTAAGTAACCTTGGCAGTACTAACTTTGTACTGGCAGTACTAACTCCTTTAGTACTGTTGGCAGTATTAAGTCATATGAAGATTTATTCCTAACAATCCTCCCCTAAACTTGTGATTGTCCTTTAAATCATCAAGTTTCTTCTGAATAAGATCTTCTAGTCTTCTTCCTCTGCTGATGATTCTTTCAAACAATTCTGTCACTTCTGAACTTGAGATCTTATAAATCTGAGAAGCTCAATCGCCTGTGTACTCTCATGATCAACCTCTAATCTCTTCTTCAACATCTTGGAGATCATCTCTTGGCTTAAAGGATATTTCTTCTCTGTCAGCATATGTATGGCCATCCCATTCTCCATCAATAACATGTGAATACCACAGAAATCAGGGGTTTTGGTTTTATGTTTTTATTAGGTGCACAAAACGACTACTGTAGTTGAAATTTGATGGGTTTAGGGTGCGGTTACGGCTGTGAAATATGCCAGGATGCAATTTATGGGTTGCAATACCATTTCGAGGTATAAGATTTTTTATGTTTGTTTGAAAATTTAGTCATTTATGCGAAAAGTAATTGCTTTTTGGGGGCATTTAATATATGTTTCTGATTTATATAGGAATGAACCAAGAATCGAAAGAGTTTGGGTTTTAGGATTGTATGTGGTGAAGCTTCGAAACAAAAAATTCTTCAAAATGAAAGGTATGTATATTTTCTTCAAGCTGTGTTTTAATTTTTGGTTTTTAAGATTCTTAAATTTGAAACTTTCATGCTCCTCTTCATGGGTGGTGGAATGGGTGCCGGGAAAATCACCGTTTTGAAAGAGGTCCTCAAAGAGTATGTAACGACTGCTCTTCTCATTTTTATAAGTTTTTAAATACATATTTGTTGTATTGACGCATCATTTACTTATCCGACACTTGATCAGATTGATTATTTATTTGGTTAGAACAAATTTTTATGCATTGGCATTTCAAAATAAAAACTATTGAAAAAATTATAATGACAAGAGTCGTTGTAGGTTTATCAATAGAATTTTTGTATGTCTACTTAAAAGGTGTCATGTCGATGATAAAACTTTGATGGCATCAACGGTGTGTTTACTGCACAAGTTACATATT
>BQNB010155931.1:3123-15332 GCA_026074375.1 Tanacetum coccineum | reverse complement strand
ACTAATCTAATCCTTATACTAACTACGAGCTAAGACTTGTTACAACTTTGGAAGGGACCGACACTTTTCGTGTTTCCAACACGGAGAATGCTAACAACAAGAGGAAGTAAGAAGGTAACCACAATGGAAGCTTGAGCCAACAAAATAAAGGGCATAAGGTGCCTAGAGCACACACTACTTAGCCAATCAACAAGAAGGCATATGCTGGATCTCTACCTCTGTGCAACCAGTGCAAATTTCACCATAATGGATCGTGCACTGTAAAGTGCGGAAATTACAAGAAGTTTGGCCACATAACCCAAAATTATAAAACACCTACTGCTGCTAGGGATTTATGAACTCTCACCTGTTATGGGTGTGGAGGTTTGGGACACTACAAGAGTAATTGTCCAATATTGAGGTTTCAAAACCGTGTGGACATGTACTGGAAAGGAAAAGCTTATGAAGACTCTAGCGCCACGACGTCTAACATCAACACCTAAGGAGAGACCCACTCGTATTACCTAGTGAACTCTAAGCGGAAACTTTATTAGACTTTAATTCCGATAGGAATTTGTATTGTACTTTCTTTTGAACCTCGTTGTACACGTGGATGACTTTAAATTATCTATCAAACTTATGTGTCATGGAAAACCTTGTCGAATTTACTCTCTATGCAAACCACTCCCTAAACAATTATAACCCTTCAAACATTGTTGCAATCATCTTAAAAACTACGTTACTATCACTGTATGAATTATTCTATTCTTACCTTATGAAACTATCTTTCATCAAATAAATTATTGTATTGTCACCACAAGAGTCATTTAGCTACTGTCTTATAAACCATCATACGATTTCTCACAAACCATTTTGTTGTCATCCTATCAACAAACCTTACATCCACCTTGTGAATCATTTTGTCATCTTGTAAAACTCTTTGGTACTTCGTTATACATGACGTAATTTTGACGAAAATGAGCATCGCATTGTTATCCCTCAAATATACATAGCCTGATCACCTATGTATAATTCAGGAAGTACTATGCCATGTTGAGAGTAGTCACCATGTAACATTTATCAATAAATCCATTTTTTACTTACACCCTTGAAAAGAAAAGTGTTGTGTGTGTACTCATAAAACGCGTTTACTTCAAGAAATCGAATTAGTAACCATAGCAACTAAGCGAACCTTCACTCCATCTTACTATAAAGTCGACATCATCTTATACCAAATCCTAAGCCGAGACACATCACTAGTCGCCCTAGGACAAGTCGCCATCGAATTTACTCACCATTAGAGAATTTACTAAATCACCCATTCAACGTCGACTTAATTGCCGTAGAACTTGGTAGTTTTGACGTCATAATTGGTATGGATTGGTTGGCAAAATACCAGGCCATCATTGTTTGTAACGAAAAGATCATTCGTGTTCCATTCGAAAACGAAACATTGATTATTCATGATGACAAAAGCAACAACACAAACGAGTCTCGATTGAACATCATCTCGTGCACTAAAACATAGAAGTATATGCTAAAAGGATGTCAGGTCTTTTGGCACATGTTACTACAAAGGAGGCTGAAGACAAGTCGAAGGAGAAACGACTTGAGGACGTACCAATCGTTCCATATTTTCCTGAAGTATTTCCAGAGGACTTGACGGGTCTTCCTCTGACTCGACAAGTAGAATTTCAAATCGATCTGATACCCGATGCTGCACCTGTAGTACGGGCACTGTATCGATTGGCGTCTTTCGAAATGAAAGAGTTGTCAGAGAAACTGCAAGAGTTATCCGACAAAGGCTTTATAAGGCCTAATTCCTCACCTTGGGGAGCTCTAGTCTTGTTTGTCAAGAAGAAGGACGAATCATTTCAAACGTGCATCGACTATTGGGAGTTAAACAAGATGACGGTGAAGAATCGTTATCCACTCCCAAGGATCGATGATTTATTTGATCAACTACAAGGATCCAGTGTTTATTCTAAGATAGACTTGCGATCAGGTTATCACGAGCTTCAGGACGGGAATAGGGTATTCAGAAAATGGCATTTAGAACTCGGTATGGTCACTACGAGTTCCAAGTTATGCCATTTGGCTTGAGGAACGCACCGGTGGTATTTATGGACCTCATGAACTGCGTGTGCAAGCCACTTTTGGATAAATTTGTGATCGTCTTTATTAACGATATCCTTATCTACTCAAAGAACAAGAAGGAACATAAAGAACATCTTAAGCCAATTCTGGAATTACTTAAGAAAGAGGAGTTGTATGCTAAATTCTCCAAATGTGAATTTTGAATTCCCAAGGTATAATTTCTCGGTCACATGATTGATAGTCAAGGCATTCACGTGGACCCCGCCAAGATTTGAATCATTAAAGGAATGGTTGTCTTCTAAATCATCAATGGAGATTCGATCCAAATTTTTAAGTCTTGCTAGGTTGTTACCGAAGAGATCATCGAAGGATTTTTGAAGATCGCCAGCCGATGACCAACCCTTACTTACTCAGAAGAAGGTCAAGATTGTTTGGGGTGATAAACAAGAAGCAGCTTTTTAACTGTTGAAGCAGAAGTTGTGTAGTGCACCAATTCTGGCTTTACCTGAAGGAAGCGAAGATTTTATCGCATACTGCGATGCTTCAATCAAAGGTTTGGGCGTTGTGCTGATGCAAAGGGAGAAGGTGATTGCTTATGCACCACGCCAACTAAAAATTCATGAGAAGAACTATACGACTCATGATTTGGAACTTGGAGCAGTAGTGTTCGCTCTCAAGTTTTGGAGGCACTATCTGTATGGAACCATGTGTACGATGTTCACTGATCATAAGATTTTGCAACACATTCTTAATCAGAAAGAGTTAAACATAAGGCAACATCGTTGGTTAGAGTTGCTCAGTGATTACGATTGTGAGATTCGTTATCACCCAGAAAAGGCAAACGTTGTTGCTGATGCTTTGAGCAGGGAAGAGCGAGTTAAACCATTAAGAGTTTGAGCCTTAGTCATGACTATTGGCTTGGATCTTCCTAAGCAAATCTTGAATGCTCAGACTAAAGCACGGAAACCAGAGAACATCAAGAACGAAGATGTTGGAGGTATGTTGATTGAAAATTTTAAAGGATCCGGAGAAGTTTAGAATGGAAAAGTTAGAACCCCATGCGGATGGAACTCTATGCTTCAATGGCAGGAGTTGGTTGCCATGTTATGGTGACTTGAGGATTGTGATCATGCACGAGTCCCACAAGTCTAAATACTCTACTCATACGGGTTCTGACAAGATGTATCAAGACATAAAGAAGCTATATTGGTGGCCCAATATGAAGGCCAACATCTTAGCAAGTGTTTGACGTGTGGTAAGGTCAAAGCTGAGCACCAAAAGCCATCCGGATTGTTTATACAACCCGATATACCTTAATGGAAGTGGGACAATATCACTAGGGATTTTGTCATGAAGCTTCCTAAGTCGTCACAAGGCTACGACACCATTTGGGTGATTGTCGACTGACTCCCTAAGTCTGCAATCTTTGTACCAATAAGAGAAACTAATCCCATCGAGAAACTGACAAGAATGTACCGAAAGGAAGTAGTCACAAGGCATGGAATCCCTATCTCAATCATTTGTGATCGCGACCCGAGATTCGCATTGAATTTCTAGAGGTCACTTCAGAAGGCTTTGGGTACTAACTTGGACATGAGTACTGTGTACCATCCACAAACTGACGAACAAAGCGAGAGGACTATTCAAACTCTTGAGGATATGCTACGTGCTTGCGTGATCGAATTTGGAAAGGGTTGGGTTAACCATTTGTACTTAGTTGAGTTTTCATATAACAACAGTTATCACGCTAGCATCAAGGCTGCACCATTTAAAGCACTTTACGGTCAAAAGTGTCGTTTACCTGTTTGTTGGGCCGAGGTTGGGCAAGTTCAACTCACCAGTCCAGAGATAGTTCAAGAGACAACCGAGAAGGTCATTTAGATCAAGCAAAGAATACAAGCCGCTCGTGATCGACAAAAGAGTTACACTAATTTAAAGCGTAAGTTGATGGAATTTTAAGTTGGAGATAAAGTTATGCTTAAGGTTTCGCCTTGGAAAGGGGTCGTATATTTTGGCAAACGGGGGAAGTTAAACCCCCAATATGTTAGACCTTTCAAGGTGTTGGAACATGTTGGATCTATTGCTTAGAAGCTTGAGCTTCCGCAAGAGCTGAGCAGGGTTCACAATACATTTCATGTATCCAACCTGAAAAAGTGCTATGCCGACGAACCATTAGCCGTTCTGTTGGATGGACTTCATTTTGACGACAAGCTTCATTTTGTCGAGGAACCAATAGAAATCTTGGATCGTGAAGTTAAACGATCAAAATGAATCCGTATCTCAATTATCAAGGTTCGATGGGACTCTAGGCGATGTCCTGAGTTTACATGGGAACGCGAGGATCAATTTTGAAAGAAATATCCACATCTCTTCACAGAAACCGCACCGTCGTCAAGTGCCGCGTCTTAAGCCTTGAGGACAAGGCTAATTTAACAGGGGAAGACTATAACACCCTGTGTTTTAGGGTCATTTACGACGTCTATTATTCCACTATTTATTTTTATTATTGTACGCGTTTGCTTTTAAATCGTAATTGTTAAGTTAAATCGCGTAAGCTAAAAATTGTTATTCAACGTAAACGGGCATCAAACAATTAAATGTTTACGTCAAGCAAGTGTTAAATAATTATCTGGAGTATAATTATTATCTTTTCATATTTTAATTTTATTGGTTACGTAAAGTGTTTATGTTTCGCAATTAAATACATTTAGGCATACCCGGAACCACCAAAACTTTTCTACGCTTCAACAAATATCCACAATTGTACCCAATACTCAAAAATTACAAAAATATCTTATAAATACTCACCTATGGCCTGATATGGTGAGAAAGAGCAAGAAAAACATCACAAAATCTTCCAACTTGATATGTACAAACACACCCCATTAAAACATAAGTCAAAACAAGTAACATAGTCTTTTTCTTCCTCGATTTCCTCCTCTTGTCCAAGCATAGTGTAATATGAACCTAGACATATTTACAACTAGCTACAAGATGTATATAAGGCATGTGCTAGTAAGTAAACACATACACACTTCATTTATTTGGTGAAAACAAAACATACTCTCCCTTTTTCCTTCTCATATGCCACGTGCAAACTCAAAACCCTAAACCATCCATACAAAATTTATTTACCACATGTACAAGTGTTCCTACAACATATCTAGGATAACCTAAGGTGTTTAGAAGGTTTGGTTTGGGGTTTACAAGTGTTAAAGTAAGAAGGTTCAAGATTAGGGTTTCTTTGGAATCTAGGGTTTTCAAGTGTTGTAAGATTGAGTTAAGTAGCTAAACAAGGGTTTAGATCATATTTTTCATCATCCTACATAATATTAAGGTTATCTAAAAAACTTAATCTCTTTACATTCATGATTTTATGCATGTATAATGTTTGTATAGTTATTCACCATCTAATGAAGTTGTTTACACGAAAAATGGAATTTTTACTTATGATCATGGTATGATATACCTTGTCATGTGCCATATTATTGTTAAAATCATGTAAGAATAGATGTATAAGTATTGAACAAGTGTGGTTTATGTATAAAAAGTGTATATAAACAAGATACCTAAAAAGTATACTTATAAAAGTTAATGAACAAATGAGTATGTAAACTCATGGATCATGTGATTCTTGGAAAATATTTGGACAAATGATGGACTAAGGACCTTAGGTATGTAAGACATGTGATATTAAGGGTTGTAATGGACTTGTAACAAGCTACTAAACTAGAAAGTTACAAAAATCAAGTTTAAACATGTTTTTAACAAAAACCACAAAGGGTCTGATCAAATTCGAATTTTAACTTATTTATTTTATATTTTTATAAAATACTACACGTTACAAGGATCGTAGGCATGTAAGGAACTTAAAAATCCGATTTATAACGAAAGAGATACGTAATTTACAAGTTATACGATAATAAACGGGTTTATAAAAGAAATTTTATAAAAACTCTTTACAAATCACTTCTGATATATATAAATGGATATTTTTCTCAGATAGTACATATTTTTAAGATTCCAAAACATTAAGAATCATAATTTTTGGATCAATAACGAAGGAATTATGAATTTCGCAAGTTTACAACAATAAATACTTTTATAAAAATAATTTTATAAAAGTTACTGTTCACATCAGATATATATATTTTGAAAACATCATTTATTTGATAGAACTTTTAATTACGAAGACGTGCTAGAAAGAATCACTAAAAACGGAGTTAAAACGAATAAAACACGACGTTTACGAGTTTACGATAACTAAGTTTATAAAAATTATTTTATAAAAGTCCATGAACAGTAAAAAGTACTGTTCATCATAGGACTCAAAATATGAAAATGTCATATTTTGATACATCGTCTTAAAACGAGAATGTGGGCGTAAAGAACATACAAAACGGGCTTAAAACGAGAAAGTTACGTCGTTTTTACTAAAGAGATATTTATAAATGTTTTTACCTTATAAACACGATTTCACAAATGCAATTCGATAGTGATATAGCTATATAGAATTATATATGGTGTTATTTAATTAAAGTGCTTAGTACTTATACGGCCTATAATTAATTAGGCCGCAATCTGCGTTTATCTGACGCATTTTATGTGATATACTTTGATATTCATTTACTAGAGGTGAGTTCATAGCCCCACTTTTTCTCTTTTAATGGTTTACATAAACTGTTTTAGGGTGAGAACATGCATTGTATTATAATTGGACGCAAGTGAACATTTCATATTTAAACTGATTACGTGTTTGCCTAAGTAGCGATAACCCAATGAGCCCATTATCATGAACTGTCAATTACTGGTTATGAGCGTGAATGTTATAAATAGATCTATTAGGATGGACATCCCCATTTGGGTGATTAGCTATCACTAGAGACGAACGTATATCATGTCGGATTTGGGATGTTCTGGGTTAGAACATCATCAAGGGCAATGTAGGCAATTTATATTGCAATTCATATATGTCGAGCTTCAGTATCATGAGCACACAAGGGAAAATGTAATTTACATTTTGTAATGCTTACATTTGATGTATTTTTTTTTTTTTTTTAATTTTCAATAGGGAAGGATCTTGAGCCGGTCCCTACACTTATATAAATTTACAACCTATGATTGCACCAACATTATTGTTTGACGTTTTTTCAAGATATTTTTTTTCTCAGGAGATCAATGAGGTACAAGACAAGGGATACATTGGTGGTCGTTATTTTGAAAGTCATATGCATTAAAGATTTGGTTGCATTACTATTTGGGGAAAACATTTGTTATGGACTAGCATCTTTGTATATTTAACAAGGAACAAGTAAAGCTTCGGGCTTTGTAACAAACCATTTACTAAATCCAATGTATCGGTTTTTAAACGACACTTTTTATGGTCGTTCTTATATATCTTGTGCTATTGATCTATGAAGTACCATCCCCAAACTCATATTCCGTTGCGACCCATTTTGGAGGTGTTACATTGTTAAAGTTAAGTTTTCAATTAATTATTTACAAATTATTATCTAACCAAAAAAAAAGTTTAACGTCTTACCAAATCGAATTTGTCAAGAGTTGTTTGGTTGGTATATGACATCGCCTCTTCAAATTTTCTTTTGAAATCTTCAAAATTCCTTGAAATCTTTAAAACATGATTCAATTAGATCATAAGTTTTGTTATAACACCATATGAAACCAAATACATGCAAGTACTTCACACATATGCCCTAAATATTAACATATATACGCTGAAACTTAACTAAATAAATGTTTGAAATCATTTCAAACAGATGTTATACAATTTGACCTATTTTTCACACATATGCTTTAAAAAAACCAGACAGATGCATTATAAAAAAACAAACATATGCCTCAAACTAAACCAACAACTACCTTATACCATACAAACATATTATTTAAATTTAACAAACATATGCATTAATTTATCCAAATAGGTGTCCTAGTATAACCAAACAGATGCCCTAATCTAACCAACTAGATGCCTTAAATTGAATAACAGATGCCTTAAAATCATCAACCAAATGCCTTAAATCATATACGTATTGCATAAATACATGCGTTCTGCTGCTCCTGTTGAATCAAACAGGTAAGTGCTATTTAGTTACTACTACTTGTATTTCTTATAACTAATCCAAACATATGCCTTAAATTACTAAACATATTTATTAATGTATTCCCATGTATACCTTAAAATAAACATTCATTTTCTTTTTTTATTACGTATCGTCATTCCAGTTTTGTAGAATAGGTATTTTGATCTCATCTTATTTTTCAAACGTTCGTCGTTATTTTGAATTATGCTCCATACGTCGATTACGGCTTTTGTAACTACAAATCCTTCATGCATACTTTCAAACGCGACTCTTTAAACTTCCATGTTGCTTGTCTTGAAAATAATATCCCTGATTCATGTATGTTTGAATAAACAGTAATTAAAAAAAACATTGATGCCCTAATAATAAATAATATAATGCCCTAAATTAATTTTATAATTTTATCATTGTTAATTTTTACTTACCCGACATTATACCTTCCAGTGAAAATACTTTCAACCACAGGTTTTTCAACAGCTTGCAATTATCGTGTGACGCTCACCTTTCTTTTAATCTAAGGAGAACATAAAGCCTTTGATAATTCACGTACCCGTTTTTCTTTCTTTTCTGTCATCATTCCCCTCTTTTGTTGGTTCCCCGCGCATTTTATTTGGTACCTTGGCATTAATTGGTTCAATCACTGTTTGGCAACATGCATATATTTGTTTTTATTGGTCTGCAACACTTGCATAACCTGCTTCTTGACTCGATTCAATCATTCCTTCACATCCTTTCTTCAATGACAATTTGGTTATTTTTGTGTATACATGTTGTTGTTTTTTCATTATCACATCCACATTCACATCATTGCTGATTGATCTTCATGGACATGACGTTTAAATCATTGTTTCCACAACTGTTGATATTGATCCGAATCCCCTTTTTTGTTTCTTTCCACATCCATGGAAAATTAACACTGCATATATACATAAAAAACATTCAAAACATACAACAAAATTTAATTATATGATACTATATAAATAGATTATGTTTATACAACAACTCGTAAGTTTAACTACATATGCCCTAAATATAGCAAACATATGCCCTAAATATATTATGATTCAATACATAAGCTTAGTTACATGATTATCAAACTCATAATCACAGTTTCATGACGATACAATTATATGTTCCTTAATATATCAAACAATCCCTAACTATAGCAAAACAATACCTCAACCTATATCAAACAGATGCTCATAATAATTTAAAAAAAAAACCAGATGCCCTATAAATATATCACACATATTCGCCCTAACTATATCATGTAGATGCACTAACCATGTCAACAGATGCACTGTTTTTTTCCATAATTTATTTGCATGAGGCACACATAATTTATCTGTAACATTAACATAATAAATAAATAAATAAATAGAAAAAACCTAAACATTGAACATTCAACATAATTTGTTTGCATGAAACACACACAATTTATGTGTAACATTCAGCATAATATGGAGAGCATGTATGTTATGGTTGCTAACACACAGATGCCCTAAATATATATAACAGATGCCCTAAATATATCTAACAGATGCCCTAAATTGTTACTCATATGCCCTAAATATTTCAAACAATTTCCATAAGCCATTAACTTTTTACACATCAAACCTGTCGTATTCTTCCCTATAACCGTATAGCATATTTCACAATTCTACTAAGTTATATGAATAAATAACAATAAACTAATCCGTATTACATATGTTGAGTAAATACGAATTGATACATACATAATAGTAACAAATAAGGCCAAATATTAATGTGACATATATTAAACATTCAAAATAATAAAAAAACTAAACATGAAACATTGTTTATTGTTTAGTTTTTTTATAACACAGAATAATAATAATTAACTAACGTTTTAAACTATATATTTTTTTGGACCTTTTCGGTTTGTTATTTCTGTCAGTCTTCGCTTTTTCCATTTGTGCATCCATCAATCTTGTAACAGGAGATTCCTTTCTTCCCACAATCATTGTTACTTCTTGTAACGAATGAGCTACTGCATTGCCGACCACTCTATTCAGCTCGTCCATTTCATCATCTTGAGGCGACTCATCCGTTTCATCATCTTGTGACAACAGTCTGAAGTTCGGTGGCATGAAATCAACAATGCACCTTTTTTAACCCTTTTTGTGGACCATCTGTCGCTTGTACATAACCACCAACAATTCTTGATGCGTCACCCATTGCATGTTGTTTCTTATTATTCATTTTTGTTAAGATCTGGCTTAATGTGTTTTCTTTATATCATTATCACCTTCCTTCTATACTCCATCCAAATTTGTTTCTTTCCCTTCATCCACACTATTACCCATATCTACATCGCAATCGTTACCTTTCTTGTTATTTTCCAAATTTGATTCCAAATTTTATTCTGGTGTTACATTTAATGTATCTACAGATATCAACTCATTTTCATTGCTACCTTCACCCACATTTCCATCCAGGTTAGCTTCCAACTCATTTTCATTACCACCGCCACCCATATTTCCGTCCAGGTTAGCTTCCAACTCATTTTCTGGTGTTTCTTGAACGGTTTCCAATTCTGTTGGTGATTTATGTTCTGGTTGTGTCCCGAGAAATTCATATGTGCTTTGAATGTTGTCGTAATTTGGTTCTTCTTCTTGGTTGAGCGGTTCAACAGATTCAATCGCATTCTCAAAATGAAGCATTTCAGTTACCTTTCTAGGTTTGAACGCTTTCATTATCCTTTCATTCCTGTATTCAACAAGTCTCTTGAATTCTTCATAATCAGGATATGTAATCGAAGCAATCTCCAGCATCTCATCAACTTTATTTCGCATACTTTTTGTGAATTTCAAGGTGTTCTTGATGCTATTCTCCATTTCCTATTTCATTTTTTTAAAACATGCAATTAATTATTTTTTATTGAACAAACAACTTTTTAATGAAATACAAAAAAACATGCATTAATAAACATGTGCCTTAAGTTTATCCAAACATATGCCTTAATAAAACCAAACAGATGCCCTAATCAAACCAAACAGATGCCTTAAATTAACTAGCAGATGCCTTAAATTAACTAACATATGTCTTAGATTACTAACATATGTCTTAAAATCATCAGACATATGCCTTAAATCACATACTTATTGCATAAATACATGCGTTCTGCTGCTGCTGTTGAATCATATATATATCTACTACTTTCTTATTGCCACTTGTATTTCTTATAACAACTACAATAACAAATGAGTCAGGTGACTTACTTTCTTATTAATATCATTCATTTATTACCAATATCTAGTACAATCATCATCCAACCTATCATTCATTACTAATGCCCTAACTGACTCCACACATGCCCTGACTATGGCAAACATATGTCATTACAATAATTAAACATATGTTGTAAATATACTAAACAGACGCCCTACTATATCAATAATCAAACAGATGCCCTAACTTCTATCAAACAGATGCCATTATACAACTCAAATAGATGCCCTAAATACCAAATAGATGCCTTACCTATATACATTAAACTTTTTCCCCTTTAATCCTACATTATTAAGTATACATCTAAATAATAATGCGATAACAACTTTTGTAACACCCCCAAAATGGGTCGCAGCGGAATAAGGATCCGGGGCGTGTTACTTATCAGATCAATAACACAAGATAATATAAGAACGACACAAAAAGTCGTTTAAACGGATACATTGGGGGTTATATTTTGAAGTCATGCATTAAAGATTTAGTCGCATTACATTTTGTTTATCTGTTATGGGCTGTAAATCTTTGTAACAATATCAAGTAAAGCTTCTGGCTTTTGTAACAAATACTTAAATAAATCTAATGTATCAGTTTAAACGACTTTTTGTGTCGTTCTTATATTATCTTGTGTTATTGATCTGATGAGTAACACGCCCCGGATCCTTATTCCGCTGCGACCCACATTGGGGGTGTTACATTTAGGGTTTAGGGTTTAGGTTTTATGGTTTAGGGTTTAGGGTTTAGGGTTTAGGGTTTAGGGTTTAGGGTTTAGGGTTTAGGGTT
>BQNB010155930.1:0-12641 GCA_026074375.1 Tanacetum coccineum | reverse complement strand
ATTTCGGCAGCCAACAAGGGAAGAGAAGAAAGGAGAGAAAATTTGAAATCTTGTGAAGTGAAAAGTTTGCATGTGTGGGAAAAGAAATGGTATAATTAGGTTTATAGAAAAGTGGGAAGTAGTTGAGTGTTGGGTTGGGTAAACCGGCCTAGGGTTTGGGTTTATAAAAATATATATATATATATATATTTTTTTGATTTTTAGTTATACGTTTTTAAATTAAAGTATAAAGTAAGGTTAATTAAGAAAAAGGTAAGGTTTAAGGTAAAAACGCGAGTTTTAGCAAGACATTTTCGTAAACGTGAAACACAACGGAAAATGAAAATGAGGAAAATTATAATCATTGAGGAATATTATGAGTTTATTAAATCACTTAAGATGCGAAGACGGAATAGATTCCTAAATACGACTTGTGCAAAGCAAAGAACGAGAAAATCTTACTAAATCGGGTAAACGTAAAATTAATAACTGGCTTAAAATGAAAATAGAAATAAAGCTCGGAGTAAATAGTGACCTTAAGTACGGAATGTTACAATTAAGATCTGAAGGACTGGATAAAACCTATGATAGGTTTCAGAAACTCATCAGCCAATTAGAAATTCATGGTAAAGTTATCTCTCAGGAAGATGTAAATTTGAAGTTGTTGAGAAGTCTACCATCAGCTTGGTATAATATTACTTTAATCATGAGAAACAAATCTGATCTAGACACATTGAGCATGGATGATTTGTATAATAATCTGAAGGTGTATAAATCTGAGATTAAAGGCCCATCAAGCTCAAGCTCAAACTCTCAGAATGTGGCTTTTGTATACTTCATAAAACACTAGCATACTAAATGAAAGCATAATACACTCATGAATAAAGATTCTACTAGCTAACTCACAGGGACAAAGACCAAGCTCACTTCCTCATCCTATGCTGACGTGTCATGTTTTCCTTTTTTGCTAATCAATCTAATAATCCACAATTGGACAATGAAGATCTAGAGCAGATTGATACTGATGATCTTGAAGAGATGGATCTCAACTGGCAAGTGGCCATGCTTACCATGAGGGTGAAGAGATTCTTAAAGAAGACATGAAGGAATTTAAATTTCAATGGCAAAGAAACTGTTGGCTTTGATAAGACAAAGGTTAAATGTTACAACTGCCACATGAGAGGTCACTTTGCTAAAGAATGCAGGGCACCAAGGAATCAGGTGAATAGAAATGGAGATGCTCCAAGAAGGATTGTACCAGTGGATACTCCTACAAATGCCTTGGCTGTTCAAGATGGGATAGGTGGTTATGATTGGAGCTTTCAGGCTGCTGAAGAAGGCCTCACAAACTTTGCTCTAATGGCCTATACATCTCAAGGTTCATCAAGTTTCATTCAAAGTTCAGACTCTAAGGTACATACTTGCTCTAAAGAATGTTTAAAATCATATGAAGCTCTTCAAAAATAGTATGATCAACAGCGTGAAGCTCTTAATAAATCTAATCTAGAAATAATAGGTTATCAAATGGGATTAGAATCATTAGAAGCTAGGATAGTTGTTCATGAAAAGAATGAAGCTATTTATGAAGAATATATTGCATTTTTAAAATGTGATGTTCAAGTAAAAGATATTTCTATCAAAGAGTTTAAAAATAAGTTAGAAAATGCTTTCAAAGAAAATGATGATTTAAAACTTAAACTAGAAAAGTTTAAACATCTTTTAAGAACCTAACTAAACTGATAAATAGTCAAATAAGTCCTAAAGACGAGACTGGTCTTGGTTATGATGGTCAAATAAATGAAAGTGATTTGAATGATATTCATGTGAATGAAACTGAAGAGATTGATAATGTGTTTAATAGTGTGTTTGACAGTTGTAAAAGTGATGGGATTGAGAATCAAGTAAATGATAGGTTTAAAAAGGTGAGGGATATCATGCAGTTCCCCCTCCCTACACTGGGAACTACATGCCCCCAAGATCTGACTTATCCTTTGCTGGGTTAGATGATACTGTCTTCAAGTCTAAATTGAGTGAAACTATTTCTAGTGTGCCTAAAATTGAAATAAATACATCTAAAACTAGTAAGGATAGTTTGGAAAAACCTAAAACTGTTAGGTCTAGTGCTCCTCCCATTAAGGAATGGCAATCAAATAGTGAAGATGAGAATGTGTTTAATCCTAAAGGAGTAAGAAAACACGTCAAACCCTAGCTTTGAAGAGATTGATTGTTAATGATAGGATTACAACTATTGAAATATGAAAGCAATGCACTAAAAAACTAGGAAAGTTGGAGTCAGAGTCCTATGAGTAACAAAAGAAATTAGAATGTTTTAATGACTCAGAGACTAGGGGATGGTTTTGAGTTTAAAAAGAAAACTTGTTTTGTATGTGGGAGTTTCAACCATTTAATCAAAGATTGTAATTTCTATGAAAATAAAATGGTGGAAAAATCAGTGTTGAATAATAAGGGAAATATTACTGGTCCAAAGGAAATTAAACCAGTTTGGGACAATATAGCAAGGGTGGGCCACCAAAGTAAATTGACTCACCCACATCCTAAAAGAAATTTTATTCCAGCTGCAATTTTAACAAAGTCTCGACAAGTACTAGTTAATGCTGCTAAGCAAAGCTCTCATAGAGCAGCAGCATTAGTTAGTGCTGCCAGGCGTGTTAATACTATTGAACCCAGACCAAATGTGAATGATGCATTACCAACAACAACATATTCTTATTTGAAAGTACATTCACCAGTAAGAAGGCCTTTAAACCAAAAATCAGTAGCTAAAACCAATACTTTTAATGAAAAGTTAATACTGCTAGGGTTAATAATGTAACTACTACTGGGCCAAAAGCAGTAGTTAGTGCTGCTGAGGGAAATAGGGATAATGCTGTTAAGTCCTCAGCATGCTGGATTTGGAGACCAAAAGGAAATTTAATAGACCATATCTCCAAAGACAGTGGATCATACACTCCTAAAAGATTTGACTATGTTGATCCGCAAGGCAGACTCAAGTCAGTAATGGCTTGGGTCTCCAAGAGAAACTAACTCTCTTATTTTGAGTGCATGGTAATCCACAATATGCTTTACAGGATCAAGGGATTTTTGACAGTGGATGCTCCAGACATATGACTGGGAACAAGTCCTACCTCACAGATTATCAAGAAATTGATGGTGGATTTGTTGCATTTGGAGGAAATGCTAAAGGAGGTAAAATTACTAGAAAAGGTAAAATTAGGACTGGAAAATTATACTTTAAAGATGTGTATTTTGTGAAGGAACTTAAGTTTAACATTTTCAGTGTCTCACAAATGTGTGACAAGAAAAATAGTATTCTTTTTACTGACACTGAATGCGTTGTTCTTTCTCCTGACTTTAAGCTTCTTGATGAAAGTCAAGTCTTGCTTAAGGTTCCCAGAAACAACAACATGTACAGTTTTGATTTAAAGAATGTTGTT
Organism: Tanacetum coccineum; assembly: GCA_026074375.1. NCBI lineage: Eukaryota > Viridiplantae > Streptophyta > Magnoliopsida > Asterales > Asteraceae > Tanacetum > Tanacetum coccineum. The sequence goes on along the minus strand of BQNB010155930.1, from coordinate 9,207 downwards.
CCATTAGGTGATCTAACAATTTATTTGCAAAGGCCACTTTAGATGAGTCTAATTTATGGCATAGAAGGCTTGGTCATATAAACTTTAAAACTATGAACAAACTTGTGAGGGGAAACCTTGTGAGAGGTTTGCCTTCAAAGCTTTTTGAAAATGACCAAACATGTGTTGCTTGTCAGAAGGGAAAGCAACACAAAGCCTCCTGTAAGACCAAGACTGTGAGCTCTATTTGCAAACCTTTACAGTTATTACACATGGATTTATTTGGCCCAGTTTCTATGAAGAGTATAAATAAAAAGTCTTACTGCCTAGTTGTCACTGATGACTTTAGTAGATTCAGTTGGGTTTTCTTTTTGGCCACTAAGGATGAGACTCCTGAGATCCTTAAGAACTTCATAACTGGCATAGAAAACCAAACAGACCATAAGGTTAAAACAATTAGATGTGACAATGAAACTAAATTCAAGAATAGAATTATGAATGAGTTCTATGAAATAAAGGGTATTATGAGGGAATTTAGTATTGCTAGGACTCCTCAGCAAAATGGTGTTGCTGAGAGGAAAAATAGGACACTAATAGTGGCAGCTAGGACTATGCTAGCAGATTCCAAATTGCCAACTACCTTTTTGGGCTAAAGCAGTTAGTACTGCTTGTTATGTTTAGAATAGGGTTTTAGTAACCAAGCCTCACAACAAGACACCTTATGAACTATTACATGGTAGACCACCTAGTATAAGTTTTTTGAGACCTTTTGGGTGTCCTGTGACTATTCTTAATACCTTAGATCTCCTAGGAAAAATTTGAGTTGGAAGAGCTGATGAGGGGTTCTTGTTGGATTCTCTATAAATAGCAAGGCTTTTAGGGTATTTAACACTAGAACTAGGAAGGTAGAGGAAAACCTGCACATAACCTTTCTTGAAAACAAACCTAATGTTGTAGGGAGTGGACCAGATTGGCTCTTTAATATTGATTTACTAACAAAATCTATGAATTATGAGCCAGTTACTGCAGGGAATCAAACTAATAAGAATGCATGTATCAAGGATAATACTCAACAATATATTCTGCTACCTTTACTTTATGACAGTCCAAAGAGCTCAGAGGATGTAGTTGCTGATGATGCTGGTAAAAAGATTAATAAAGAACCAGCAAACGAAGGTGAAAGAAATGGTCAAGAGAAGGAAGGAGGAGCTTCAAATAAAGAAGATGAACCAGATGTGCAAGATTTTAGAGCTCATTAGATATTTACTTGGTTTTAAAACCAAACGAAGGTATGGCTAACATCACTAACAGAGATAGTACTTTCTCCCACGCTTGTTAGTTGCCGGCTCGCACAGTTTACTAATGCTGATAATCTTCCTACTGATCCTCTTATGCTTGATTTAGAGGATACTGCTAATCTTCTAAATAATAGTATCTTTAGTGGTGCATATGATGATGAAGATGTGGGTGCAAAGGCTGACCTCAACAACTTGGAAACCACCATGAATGTCAGTCCTATTCCCACAACCAGAATTCACAAGTGTTGGGAATTATTGATTTGATGAGACAAAATAAATAAAAGAATGAAACAAGAAGGACTTAAATGCAAAGCTGTAATTCTTCAAAAGATGGAAGATTTTGAAGATTCTAAAAGATCCCCTCAAGAAGATAAAAGATATAGAAGATAAAGATAAAAGTTAGGAAGATATTATTTGTTTCCTAATTATATTTGTTCTTATCTTTTATAAACCTAGATGATCTCTACTATATAAAGAGACATTAGGTCGTGTAGTTTATGTGTACATAGAAAAACGTATGTGTGTGTGTATCCCAAGGGAAAATGTAGACGTCTACTTTGTGTGGTGTAGCCTCAAGGATCTTATGATTCCTGTTACAGTTTATTGATGTAACTGTTCTACTATTGATCAAAGTAGAATTGAGGCTTAGAGTGAATGATAATGAAGAAAAACCTTGTTAGAGTAACTTTGATTCTGTGTTATTATTCCTTTGTGCAAATTTATCAATCAGGGTTAAGTCTATATATTACCAACATACTTGTCATTTTTTCACATCTAGTTATCAACTATAAATTTAGCCGATAAAGTCCTTGAACACCGCTAATTTGTGACGATATAAGTAATATGACCTGCTGATTTTCCAAGTAGATAATTACTTATTTTTTAATTTCCACTTGGAGTATTTTTTTTAATTTCCACCTAGACACGGTCATATTACCTATATCATCACAAATGTGAAAGATTCAATGGCTATATTGGTAATATTCAAAGTTTGGTTACCTAGATGTGCAAAGTCAACATCTGAGGTGGTATATCCAACTAAGATAAAAATAAAAATATAATGACGTGTCAGTTATTTTTCGGTTTCAATCGGAACCGAAACGGTCATATTACCTATATCGTCACAAATTTGAAAGATTCAGTGACTATATTGGTAATATTCAAAGTTCATTACCTAGATGTGTAAAACTGAGAAAGTATGTTGGTAATATATAGACTTAACCGTATTAATCATTATTATTCATGATCCTAGAAATAAAGATCTAACCAATTTTAAGCTTAAACGATCTATCAGGTGGTATCAGAGCCTCATGGCTCATGATCTAGGGTTGTACAAGGTATTTTACAATCGTATTTGATGAAGAAAAGATGTATCAAAATTATGTTTAAGGTGAAATTCGGTGATCAAGCAAATTCGGTAAAACTAGGATTTATAATAAACCCTAATTCAGTAAACATGAAAAGAGGTGTTGAATAATAAGGGAAGGGTTACTGGTCAAAGGGAAATTAGACCAGTATGGAACAATGCTCAGAGGGTAAACCACCAAAATAAATTTTCTCACCCACATCCTAAAAGAAATTTTGTTCCAACAGCAGTTGTAACAAAGTCAGGACAAGTACTAGTTAATGCTACTAAGCAAAACTTTCCAAGAGCAGCAGCATCAATTAGTACTGCCAGGCTTGTTAATACTGCTGCCCCTAAATCAAAAGTGAATGATGCATTACCCAAAACATATTCTTATTTTAAAGCACATTCACCTGTAAGAAGGGCTTTTAACCAAAAATCAGTAGCTAAAACCAATAATCTTAATGAAAAGTTAAAACTATAAGGGTTAACAATGTAACTACTGCTGGGCCAAACGCAGTAGTTAGTGCTGTTGTGGGAAATGGGGAAAATACTGTTAAGTCCTCAACATGCTGGATTTGGAGACTAACAGTAAATGTAATTGACCATACCTCCAAAGACAGTAAATCATACATGCTTAAAAGATTTGACTATGTTGATCTAGAAGGCAGACTCAAGTCATTAATGGCTTGGGTCCCTAAGAGAAACTAATTCTCTCATTTTAAGTGCAGGGTAATCTATAATATACTTTACAGGATCAAGGGATTTTTGACAGTGGATGCTCTAGGCATATGACTGGGAACAAGTCCTTTCTTATAGATTATCAAAAGGTTGATGGTGGATTTGTTGCATTTGCAGGAAGTCCTAAAGGAGGTAAAATTACTAGAAAAGGTAAAATTAGGATTGGGAAATTAGACTTTAAAGATGTATACTTTATAAAGGAACTTAAGTTTAACCTTTTCTCTGTCTCACAAATGTGTGACAAGAAAAACAATGTTCTTTTCACTAAGACTAAATGTCTTGTTCTATCTCCTGACTTTAAGCTACTTGATGAAAGTCAAGTCTTGGTTAAAGTTCCCAGACAGAACAACATGTACAGTTTTAATCTAAAGAATGTTGTTCCTTCAGGAGGTTTGTCTTGTTTATTTGCAAAGGCTACAACAGACGAGTCTAATTTATGGCATAGAAGGCTTGGTCATATAAACTTTAAAACTATGAATAAACTTGTGAAGGGAAATCTTGTGAGAGGTTTGCCTTCAAAGCTTTTTGAAAATGACCAAACACGTGTTGCTTGTCAGAAGGGAAAGCAACACAAAGCCTCCTATAAGATCAAGACTGTGAGCTCTATTTGCAAACCTTTACAGTTATTACACATGGATTTATTTGGCCCAGTTTCTATAAAGAGTATAAATAAAAAGTCTTACTGCCTAGTTGTCACTGATGACTTTAGTAGATTCAGTTGGGTTTTCTTTTTGGCCAATAAAGATGAGACTCCTGAGATCCTTAAGAACTTCATAACTGGCATAGAAAACCAAACAGACCATAAGGTTAAAACAATCAGACGTGACAATGGAACTGAATTCAAGAATAAAATTATGAATGAGTTCGGTGAAATGAAGGGTATTAGGAGGGAATTCAGTGTTGCTAGGATTCCTCAGCAAAATGGTGTTGCTGAGAGGAAAAATAGGACACTAATAGAGACAGCTAGTACTATGCTAGCAGATTCTAAATTGCCAATTACCTTTTGGGCTGAAGCAGTTAATACTTCTTGCTATGTCCAAAATAGGGTGTTAGTTATCAAGCCTCACAACAAGACCCATTATGAACTTTTTCTAGGTAGAAAACCCGCCTTAAGCTTTATGAGACCATTTGGGTGTCCTATTACAATCCTAAATACCTTAGATCACCTAGGTAAGTTTGATGGAAAATCTGATGATGGATTCTTTGTAGGATACTCTATCAATAGTAAAGCATTTAGAGTATTTAACACTAGAACCAGATTTGCAGAGGAAAAACTGCACATAAATTTTCTTGAAAACAAACCCAATGTTGTAGGGAGTGGACCAGATTGGCTCTTTGATATTGATTTACTAACAAACTCTATGAATTATGAGCCAGTTTCTGCAGGGAATCAAACTAATGGTAATGCAGGTACCAAAGCAAATATTGGTGCAGGACAAGCTGGAAAGAAGATAGTTCATGGTCCACAATATGTACTGCTACTATTTTTGACTTCTGATTCTCAAGGTTTAAAGAGCTCAGAAGATAAGGTTGCTGATGATGCTGGACAGAAGAATGGAGTTTCTAATCTAGCAAAAGCATGTGACAAAAATGGTCAAGAGAAGGATGTTAGAGATCAAGAAGAGGCTTTTACAAAACAATTTGAACAAGAATTTGAAAGATTGTATGGTCAAGGGGTGGCTACTAACACTAACTGACTTAATACTGTTAGTTCATCAATTAATGTTGTTAGTTCTTCTTTTACTACTATAGATCCAGGAAGAGAAAGAGCCCAAAGGAATGAGTTTGAAAGTGTGTTTGGACAAGACAAGGATGCTAATGACAATAGTATCTACAGGATGTTCACTCTTGTTAGTGCTGCTGGATCCTCTTATGATAATCTTGGTGGATCAATCCCTGTTAATGCTGCTACTCTTCCCAATGCTGATCTTCCTACTGATCCTCTCATGCCTGATTTGGAGGATACTGCTGATCTTCAGGTTACTGGAATCTTTAATGGTGCATATGATGATGAAGTTGAAAGTGAAGTGGCTGATTTTAACAACTTGGAACTCACCACAGTTGTCAGTCCTATTCCCACAACCAGGATTCACAAGGATCATCCTAAAGAGCAAATCATAGGGGACCCACTTTTAGCACCCCAAACTAGGAGAATGACCAAGTCTTCTCAAGAACATGCTATGGTCAGTTACATCAAAAAGCAGAGGAGAACCAACCACAAGGATTATCAGAACTGCTTATTTGCCTGTTTTCTCTCACAAATAGAACCCAAGAAGGTGACACAAGCTTTGACAGATCCAAGCTGGATAGAGGCAATGCAAGATGAGTTGCTATAGTTTAGATTGCAGAAGGTTTAGAGATTGGTTGATTTACCCAAAGGCAAGCATGCCATTGGAACAAAATGGGTCTATAGAAACAAGAAAGATGAGAGAGGGATAGTAGTTAGAAACAAGGCAAGACTGGTTGCACAAGGTTACACCCAAGAAGAAGGAATTAATTATGATAAAGGTTTTTTGCTCTGTATGCACACCACTAGGATTGAAGCAATCAGGTTATTTTTGGCCTATGCATCATTTATGGGGTTCATTGTGTACCAGATAGATGTGAAGAGTGCCTTTCTATATGGCACAATAGAAGAGGAGGTTTATGTGTGCCAACCTCCTAGTTTTGAAGATCCATAGTTCCCTGACAAGGTTTACAAGGTAGAAAAGGCCTTATATGGTCTCCATCAAGCTCCTAGAGCCTGGTATAAGACTTTGTCTACCTACTTATTAGAAAATAGATTTAGAAGAGGGATCATAGATAAGACTTTGTTTATCAAGAAGGACAAAGGTGATATCCTGTTAATACAGGTGTACGTTGATGACTTCAAACTCTGTACTAAGAAGTCTTTATGTACAGAGTTTGAAGGTTTGATGCACAAGAAGTTCCAGATGAGTTCTATGAGGGAGCTCATCTTACTTCTTAGGTTGCAAGTCTTGTTAGAAGAGATAATGGAATCTTCATCAGCCAAGACAAGTATGTGGCTGATATATTAAAGAAATTTGATTTCTCTTTACTAAAGACAGCAAGCACTCCAATAGAGACTAACAAGGCATTGCTCAAGGATGAATAAGCTGAGGATGTGGATGTTCACTTATACAAATAAATGATTGGATCATTGATGTACTTAACAGCTTCTAGGCCTGACATAATGTTGCTGTATGAGCTGTTGCAAAGGTTTCCCCAAGTGTTACACCTAAAGTATCACATCTTCATGCTGTGAAAAGGATATTTAGATACTTAAAAGGTCAACCTAAATTAGGCCTATCCTAGGGATTCACCATTTGACTTGGAAGCTTTTCAAATAGTGATTATGTTGGAGCTAGTCTTGACAGGAAATCTACTACAGGAGATTGTCAATTTCTTGGCAAGAGACTAATTTCATGGCAATGTAAGAAGCAAACAGTAGTTGCCAACTCAAAAACTGAAGCAAAGTATGTTGCTGCTGCTAATTGCTATGGACAAGTGTTATGGATCCAAAATCAGATGCTTGACTATGGATTCAATTTCATGAACACCAAGATATACATTGACAATGAAAGCACAATTTGCATAGTGAAAAATACAATATATCACTCAAAAACCAAGCACATTGAAATAAGGCACCATTTCATCAGAGATTCTTATAAGAAGAGGCTCATTCAAGTAATTAAGATACATACAGATCACAATGTTGCTAATCTACTCACAAAGGCATTTGATGTTAGCAGATTTAACTTTTTGATTGCTAGCATTGGATTACTTAATCTCTGAAGATGTGTTTGTTAGATTCATGATTGATATGGTTTGGAGATGGTAGTAGTGATGAATTAGGAGTTAACACTGGTAGTTGTAAGTCTAATGCTGCTAGGCAGGATTTGGTGCTACTAGGTGAAAGTTAGTACTGCTAAGCCAAAGTTAGTACTGCTAAGCCAAAGTTATACTAGCTAGGGTTACCGTTTACTTACTAACGCTATGCTTGTTACCCGTTATTGAAAAACAGCTAAAGGGGTTAAGTTAATATAACGGTTTCTTCGCTAGTAGGTTTGCTATTAACACTAAAAATCGTTCTCCATCATACAGTAACTTCATCTAATTCTCTCATACGCTCTTAATTACCAACCCTAATCGCATTTATCGCTGATTATCTAAATTAATCATTAATGGCTGATCTACAATTCGTTGACCAACACAACATGGTGGCCCACTTGGAAAGAACAGATGGAAATGCTGAGTTTCACTAGATAGTGGACTTTCTTACTACTAGCCCTATTCATTATGCCTTAAATGCAAGTCCTACTATTTATGCTTCTTATATTGAGCAATTTTGGGCTACTGCTAAGTCTTAAACAGTCAATGATGTGAAGCAAATTCATGACACAGTTGATGGCATGACAGTAGTAATATCATAATCATCAGTGAGGAGTGATCTTTACTTAATTGATGAAGATGGTATTACTTGTCTAACAAATAATGCTATTTTTGAAAACCTTGCTTTGATGGGGTATGAAAGAGTTTCTACTAAACTTACTTTTCAAAAAGCTTTCTTTTCCCATTAATGGAAGTATCTTATACATTCCATCCTACATTGCTTGAGTTCAAAATCAACTGCTTGGAATGAATTTTCAATAAATTTAGCATCAGCAGTTATTTGTTTAGCTAATGGTCAAAAATTTAACTTTTCCAAATTAATTTTTGATGGTATGTTAAGGAACTTGGATCCTTCTTATAAGAAATTTTTAATGTATCCAAGGTTTTTACAACTCTTTTTTAATAATCAAATTTCTCTTGTAGCACCTTTTAATGATGTTTATGTTACACCTATACATACTAAAAAGGTTTTCACTAATATGAAAAGACAAAATAAAGATTTTTCAGGAAGAGTTACTCCATTGTTTGCATCTATGTTGGTACCATAAGTAGTTGAGGGTGAAGGTTCAGGACAACCCTCTGAACCCCAACCACCATCTTCAACTGCTCCACCCTTTCAAGTTACAACTGTTGCATCACAACCCCAAAAGACTCACACACCTAGGCGAGCCAAAAGAGGTCAGGACACTAAGATTCCTTAGTCTAGTGGTCCCCCTAAGAAGGTTGGTGATGAGGTTGTCTATACAGGAGAGGATGACAGAGTGGTTAGGGCTGCCACTACTGCTACTAGATTAGAGGCAGAGCAAGAAAGTGGTAACATCTATAAAACCCGACCCACAGCAACACTTAATGAACCATCTCCTCAGGGAACTGGTTCAGGTAGTGGACCCAGGTGCCAAGATACCACATTAGGGGATGCAGATGCTCAGACTAGGTTTGAGACTGCATCTAAAAAGTCCCATGACCTACCTCTCTTAGAAGTTAACACATCTGTAAGTGGAGAGGACAGTATGGAACATCAAGATGATTTGACGGATTTTGTACCACCAACACCCCATGATTCACCTCTCTTAGGAGGTCACACACCTGGAAGTGATGAGGGTCGACCTAACATAAATGAATTGATTGCTATTTGTACAAACTTGTCAAACGGGGTTCTTGCCTTGGAAACATCCAAGACTGCTCAAGATTTGGTAATCAACAAGTTGAAAAAGAAAGTCAAAAGATTGGAAAAGAAGCAAAGGGAAAGAACTCTAGGGATGAAACTCTTCAAGATTGGTACCTCCAGGAGAAAGAGTTTAGATAAGGAGGATGTATCCAAACAGGGGAGGAATTTAAAGACAAGACCAATGTTTGAAGAAGGTGATTATGATGATGATTTTAATAATATGGATGATATGGTGAATGAAGAAATGGAGAATGTTGAAGTTAATGTTGGTGATGCAGTTAACA
>BQNB010155929.1:0-15332 GCA_026074375.1 Tanacetum coccineum | reverse complement strand
TGATCCGGGTGCACACATGCCTCAATCGAACGATTGAGATATAAATCAAGGAAAGAGAAAAGATTGAAGGGTCAAGATGAAGATGAAGAAGGGCCTAGAAGATGGGAGGAGATCAAGCTTCGGGTATAAATACCCCCTCATTCCAGCTTATATAGGGTGTGAATTTTTAGTTTATTTTTGTAGTAGTTTATTTCTTTTCGATTCAGTTTATTTAGTAGTCTTTTTATGTAATTTCAATTTCATGTTATTTTATTTCGTATTGTAAGAAACTTATTTCAGTTTTAATAAAAGTGTTATTTCATATTAATTCGTTTCCTCATTTAAATTCTGTCAAAGTATTTGTGTTTGTGTTTATCGTGATGAAGGCTTGATACCATCCTGGAATTGGATGGCTGCTATGGTATCAAGAGGTTTTTAGAGCTGAGGGTCAGCATTAGGACTAGTTTAGGATTGTTGTTGGTTTGATTTAGGGCTTATGTGGATTAAGCCATAAGCCCACACAGCTTATTGCTTTCCTGTTCTAGCTGGAAAGCTAAGGTACACATTTATTAAGTTTCAATAAATTTTATATCTGTCTTAGTAATTCTGTTTACTTTGTTATGCTTTTTCTTAAAACTGTTAAATATTAGTTTGATTAAGCAGTTTGGATTTGCTGAATTGAATTAAGCAGTTTTCATTTAAGTAGACAAAATTTGTCATGTGGTTTTGAGGTGATTAATTAATTCAGTTTTAGGTAGACTGATAAGCTGCTAGAGCTTATCAGTGTGTTTTAGCTTATCATTGCTTATTAAAATAAGTTAGAAAGTAGCTTTTAAGAAAATTTGTCTTTTAAAGTTTAGTTAAATAAGCTGTTTGCAGTCAAAAAGGATGCTGGTTGTTAAATTTTAGAGGTTCAGGGGCCTGTCTTGCATTTTTTTTATAGTTTCTGTTAGTTTAAATTTACACAGTTAGTCCTTGTTAGTTACGCAGTTAGTCCTTAGTTAATTGCATAATTAGTCCTTCGTTAGTTTAATTGTTAAGTCTAGTTAGTCCCTAGGTTAAGGGACTGCGTCTGTCAATTGATCAAACTTTGTGTGTTTTATAAAACTTTAAATTTTCCCCGCCTACCCTTATCTTTCTGTTTTGTCACTTTCGGCCCATGTGTTTGTTTGGTTTTAGTTTAAGTTTTATAAAAATAGTTTTTATAAATAATAAATTAGGTTTTTTAGTTTAATTGCTTAAATTAGTTTAAAATTACTCATTAAAAATTAGGGCTTTTGATAAAATTAATTTTCTGCATTATTTCTTTTTATAAAAAAATATTTTTATATAATTTTTAGTCTAAGTTTTATATTTTTAAAAAAAAAATTATTAATTTTCGAATTTAGTTTTTAATATTTCATTTTCAAAAATCAAATAAAAATACAAAAAAATTATTTTAGTTTTAAAATCACTTAAGTCATTTTTATAGAAAAGTAACTTTTATCTTTATTTTTAAACATTTAATTTTCAAACTTTTAGTTTAATTTTCAACTTTAATTTTAAATTTTAATCTTTTAAATTAGTAATAAAAAAATGTTTTTCTCATCTTTTTAAGTAATTTAGAATTAATTCAGTTTAAAAAGTATTTTTCTTAGTTTTTATCAATTTAATTTCTATTTTTAGAATTTAATTTAGATTAAATAGTATTTAATTCATAAAAAATTCCGAAAAGCCCTTAAAAAAATATTTTTCTTTTTCTAAAATTTTCTTTAGCATTAATTTAGGTTTAGGAATCTAGTTTACATTTTAAGATTTAAATTGCATTTGTTTTCTTAAATGTCGCATTTTATTTCGTAATTAGTTTAATTTGCTAATTAGTTGTTTAATTGTGCCTTTAATTTTAGTAGTATAATTAAATCAAAAATATCTCTTTTCTTATTCAAATCAATCATTCCGAACGAGATCGAGGTTTCCATTGCACGAGTCATTGGGGAAAACGACCCGGGTGATCATACTTACCCGGTTTAATATACATATTTTATATTATATTATTTATATTTTTGAGAGTGAATTTTATCAAGGGTAACTTGGTAACTTTCTTAATTACTCTTGGGATTATATTATTTTATATTATATTTTAGGTATATAAAACTGCCAATCAGTGATATGAATGCATTATGTTTTACTTGGCTATTTCTTCTTTATATCAAATATTAGCCTTGCAAATATTTATCGTAATCTTGGTAAAAGTTAGAAAAGTTTTTCTTGAACTTGTATTTCTAACTCGGTTTTGTAGCAAAATCCTATACGCTCGATCCTTTGGTGCCCCAAACAAGAGGGAGTATACATCAAGGGGGAGTCTTGGCATCGTCGAATTCTTTCTTTCTACATCTCGACGATTAACCTTTTTGGATTCGACAAAAAGGGGGAGAAATGGATTAAAACTCATTAATAACTTTGAAAATTTTATTTTTATATAAAATGAGTTTATATGTTGTCATCATTAAAAAGGGGGAGATTGTTAATACAAATAATGCTTAAAAACGTTATTTATATTTTTTTCGACTCCTCTACGTTTTAAAGATGACAAAATGTAAAAACATTCACGATAAAAATAAACGTTTACATTTTGTTGATCCCAAACCTTGATCGATTCCTTAGCTTGTCTAAGGTTAAATTACCTTGGGTAAATCCAAAATAACTTATTGTAAAAACTTGTGTGTGTATACTAAAGTGTGCGGAATCTACACCTTAATAACTAGAAGTATTATGAATAAAACAGTAATTGTGAATAAACAAATATATAACCAAACACTCCAATATTATTTGATGAATAATACGAGTACTCTTGACTGGTACTAGGGTTTACAACCTTGAAGCTTTTAATCGACTTAACAACTATGAAAATCTTATATCTCAACTAATGCCCTAGAGCCTCCTTTTATAGATTAAGGAGTCCTAGTCGGCTTACAACACACGCTAAAGATAAACATAAACTTATAGAATATTCTGATACAATCTATTCTATAAATATCTTCTAATCTTCATCTCCAAGTAATCTTTATCTCTGGAATCTCTGACTTCCCTTAGCAGTATTAATCTTCTCTGACAGTACAAACTAACACTAGCAGTATTAATCTTGGGCTAGCAGTATTAACCCAGTTATAATCTTTTAAACTAGAAGTACTAACTTGTGAAGATTTATTCCCTTTTGAACTAGTTATAATCTGAGCAGTATTAACCTTTTGAACTAGAAGTACTAACTTGTGAAGATTTATTCCCAACAATCCTCCCCTAAACTTGTGATTTACCTTCAAATCTCAAGTTTCTTCTGAATCAAATCTTCTAGTTTACTCTGCTGAGGATGCTTTCAAACACACTATCTTTACTGATGAAGTTGAGACTTAATAAACCTTAAAAGCTCATATGCCATCTCAGTGACATTATAATTCACATGAAGTTTCCATTGAAGCATTCTTGTTAGTGTATCCTGTGGAAGTGGATACTTCTTCTCAACTAGCATATGAATACTTACTTCTCCCAGCATCAAAGAGTGAACCCCACAAGAATCATAGAGTTTCCATTCTATCAACTCTTGACTGTGATGATTTTTCCAGACTGCATCATCACCATCTGGTTCAAACATAATCTTCATATCTCCCCAGAGCACTAGATCATCAAAACCTGGTCTTGTAGATGCATACTTCTCATTAAAAAGTCTGTACAACACAATCAGATCTTCTCTATCAAAATCATTTAGCATCTCACTAAAGTATATATAAGTCTTGTAACTTCCATCTGCCCTGTGTATCTCATAGTATCCCACATCTCCTTTGCAATATGATTTCCAATTAACTATTGGAGATTTAACAGCCAATGGAATCACACTAATTATTTCTTTAGAATCAGAAATAACTTCCACATACTCCATAAGTGTAAGTTTTTCTGGATCATCCTGCATCTTCTGTCTTTTATCCTTGTCGTCTCTAGCTTTTGCAACCTTTCTTTTCCTACATTCCAACACCCTCATATCACATTCACTACAAGCAACCACCAATGCTAAATCCCGCAGACACTCAGATCCTACAACTATGGTATGAACATGGTACTTGTGCTTGAGGCTTAAGAATTTAATTAAACTACACTGAACCAACAAACAACAACCAAAGAATTTCATCAAACCCTCGCAACAGGCATATTGCATAGTCGGGTATGAATATGGGTCAAGACAGACAAATGCAAATGGTTGGAGGTAATGGTGGGAATGAGTTTAGACAGTATGCAGGGCAGAATGCAAGTAATTAGATTGGGTACAATGAAGGACAGTTTGCATGGAATCAGAATGGGCATAATGCAGTACAGATACAGGCATCAGGTTGCGCAAAAACGATAGTTCATAATCAGTATTCTCTAAATGATGAAAGCAGAACGGGCTACATGTTGTTTTGGAATTGCAAATCAAATGGAACTCGGAAATGTTATATAAGCAGCACCGGCCCTTAGGTAATGGTTAAATGTGAATTATAGTAATTGAACAATGCAAATCAAATAAGGTGTATCACAACTAGCAGAGGAATGGGTCACTAGCTAGGAACTATGCACAACAAGGCTACAAGGAGAAAGGAAGTTGCTTATCCTTTAGACTCAGTTGTAGATTGCTCAAAGGAAGAGCAGAAGATCCAACCCAATCTTAGGAATTTTATTCAAATGGCTTTGCAGCTACTAAGAAAGAAGAGATTAGGAAAGTCAAGCGAACTGCACTTAATATCAACTTGTAGCAAGCATCTACATCGGTACTACCGTGCTGACAAAGCTCCCGTCTATGATTCCCGATGATCGAACTGGGTACACCAATAAGAAAACGGTATAATAATAAATATTCAATACTCCGTTTACTAAGAGGACATAAACTGAGCTAGCTCGAGTTCTACAATTTCTAAACCATACTCCTGGTGCATACAGGATCAGGATAGTAAGTCAATTTCTCTTTAGAGTTATCTCATCTGCGAATTCCATTATAGCTCCTAGTGGAGAAGAATTAGAACTACCTCCTACTACTATTGAGGAAACACGTGCTTTCTATGAGTTATTATATAATAATTTAGACCTTGAAGTTAAGAACGGTCAATTGTAAAACTAGAGAAACAAATGAAAAATTGACCGCTAAACTTGCAAGATATTAGGGAAAAGAAAAAAGTTTTGAATTCAATCATGCAAAATTTGATGAACTTAAAAATGGTTATAGAAAGTCGGTTTACCAAGAACAATGTCTTACTAAAAAGATAAATGCACTTCACTTAAGTTCTGCAAAAACAATAACCACTTTGAATGAGGAAATTGCAAATCTAAATAACCAGCTTTCAAAAGAAAATTCAACGGTTTCCTATCTTCAAGAAGAAAGGGAAAAGTTGAAGAATGATTTCAAAACACGTGAAAATGAGCTTCTTGATAAACTTATATAGTCTGATAAGAAAATCAAGGAATTAAATAACATTTTGGTTAAAACGGATCAATCGATTCAAAAGATTCATATGATTTCACCTAAGCCAGACTCGTTTTACCACACTGAACATAAAATGGCTCTTGGTTATCAAAATCCCTTTTATCTCAAGCAAGCTCAGAAAATGAAACAGAGTTTGTATAATGGAAAAGTTTATTTAGATAAGCATGATCCTCCTGCTGGGTATGATTCGGAGGACACACTACAACTTGCTCAAGAGAGTCGTTTAAAAATGAAACAACTTAACAAAGAAATAAAACCGGCAAATTATGCAAAAGTTAATAACATTCAGAAGTTTTTGTTTCTCAACAACTACGCCCAGTCCGGATAGAAATGTATATTTTTCCAAAATAACCTCCGAAAAGGCCAGTGTATTCCCTAACACAGATTTACCAAATCAAAAGTATTAGCCTGATGATAAATTCCGCGGAGTGATACTCGTTCACAAGAGTGTTGCACAGAAAATTTTCTAATGAGGTAAAAACACCAATGTGACTCGTCCAATGTGTTTTTAATCACAGAAAGAGTCATTCAAATCTGTAAAACAATTGGCGTCCTCCCTGTTCATATAGAGATTCAAAACGATTTTTACAGGAAGAACAAAAAATTGCTTCTATCATTAACCAGTACTTACGTAAGAGTAATACAATTTTAAAAAGAATTTTCATGAAAGAAGAAGCAAAATTTCGTTCAAATACCTTAATTGCATGACGACTGCATTCTAATATCTCTTAAAAAGAAGCTGATGAACCTCTTGATATGATCAAGGTTTTAGAATATGAAAAAATACGTCTCTTGAGAGCAGTTGTTAGTCCACATGTTATGTATATCGTGCAAAATCTTTCTGTTGTAGATACATTAAATCTACAAACTGAGCTTGAAGGTACGAAAGACAAACTCGAATCTTGTATCATTAAAAAGAAAATGAATATGTTGTTCTTTGGATTAATTGGTACAAAACGTATGAGGAATACAAATTTGATAAAATTTCGTACGATAAAGCTTACAATGACATACAACATCAAATCGAACGGTTACAAGCTTAGTTGGAAGATCTCAAAGGAAAGAGTATGAATACTCAATGTGTATCAAATACCCTTGATCCTTTGTCTCAGAAACTTGATGATGAGAACGTGTCCTTAGAGTTTTAGGTTATGTCTTTAGAAAAAGAGAATGAACATCTTAATTCAATTTAGTAGAACCTTTTTGATTATATCAAACAGACACGGGCTCAAACCAAAATCAAAACTGACTCTTGGAAAAAAAACTTAATGATACGATTTATGAAAACGCTAAGTTAAGAGCCTAGTTACATGGAAAGTTTTCTGAACAAAAAGACAAAGTGGAAGGTACGAGTACGAATACTAAGTTTGAAAAACCTTCAACCTCTGAAACAGAACTTTATTCCATAACTCCATTTCCAAAAACTCGGTTTATTCCCAAGGTTGTTGAGAAAAATGATTTGACAAAACCAGTCACTTCACACTCGGTACCAAAAACACAAGAATCAAAAGTTATGAAAAACGAAAATAAAAGCTGATAGCCCCAGGGAATGTTTAAAATTACTCTTAGAATTCTAAGGGTAGACCAACGTTGTGCCTACCAAACATGTAAATAGCAAGCGTTAGAGACAAAATCCAATTACTGATTATCACAACCATATGTCATCACTAAGAAAATGTGAATTCTAACACAAAAGGTTTTATCTCTCTACAGAGTAGAAAGAGCACTACTAAGACCCGAAGATCACCATCTTAAAAAACCCGAATATAGGAAACTCTAGAAACCAAACCACCAGCCTAGGAGCAATACAAAGAATGATAAGGTCCCATCTGCGTCTAAGACTAGTTGCCTCAATAATAATGAAGTTGCAGTAGAAGAACACCATAGGAATTTACTATCTTTAAATAATCAAAAACATATGTCATCTGAATGTAATAACATTAAGCATTCTTACCTATTCGGAATGATAAAATACAAAACTTGTTTGTCGCTTCTGTGTAAGCAATAAGTTTAATTTAACTGCTAAATCATGATCGTATGACAGTGTTTTTCATTAACTACGTGAATGACATGAATTCTTGTGATCAAAACTAATGTGCTAATGTTTCAAATAAAAAGAAACATAAAGGCAAATGTTAAGAAATCTAAGAAGTTAGGTTCTAAAGAAAGACTTGCTTCACCTAGGCCGAGCAAACCTAGAACTTTCCTTAGGTGGTCTCCAAAATTTTGAACCTTATGGAAATATAATTGACAATCCGAAAACTCTGATGTACGTCGAACACATAAGTGTGTAATGACGCAATGCTTTAACCCCTAGAACCTTCGCAAGCCCGTAATAATACCCTATTCCCCTTCGATAATAACAACCCACCCCAAACCCCACCCCCCCCTCCCAAACTCACCCAAAACATTTTCCAAACTTTACTTCTTTTCTTAGCAGGGTATCAAAATTTGTTTATAGAGTGCATCACATGATTGCTCCAAGCATCTCCAGGAATCCTAAAGCTGCCTCAATCACTTCCGTCTAGGAAGTTTTTAAGGGAAACTGTTCTCTTTGGGATGATCATCGTTTGCACACATTTTGGGTTATGGTGATCTTCAATAGGGGAACATCTTGATTACACGGGTTTATTTCATTGAGGGCTTGAGACACAATCCTGTTCTTCGGCATGGACAGTTTTGTGATTCAAATTTAGAGGTTTTCACATCCAGAAGAACACTCGCTTTGTCCAGAAATATCTATAAGGAGTTGATTTGTTGAAATGAAATTTTTATAAACCTTTACACCATCAACCTTCATGAAATGACCTCTTCATCTTCAATTTGTCTCATGGATCGTGCTACATTAACCAAATCTTGGTTATGGCATCAAGGTTTATCTCACCTAAATTTTGACACCATAAATGATCTCGTAAAAGACAATCTCGTCACATATCTTCCAAAATTAAAATATACAAAAGATCAACTTTGTCCATCCTGTGAGCAGGAAAAAAGCAAAAAGGCACCTCATAAACCAAAACCCATTCCATATACAAAGAATAGGTTACACCTTTTTCATATAGATTTGTGTGGGCTAATGAGAGTCGAAAGCATTAATGGGAAGCGGTATGTTCTAGTGATTGTAGATGACAACTCTCGTTACACTTGGGTCCACTTTCTCAGATTAAAAGATAAAGCACAAAAAGTGATCAAAACATTCCTAAAGAAAATTTAAGTCCTTCTACAAGCACTAGTCATCATTGTCAGAACCGGCAATGGAACATAATTCCCAAATCAAGTGCGTAAGTCTTACTTTGAAGATGCTGACATCTCACACCAAACGTCGTCTGTCAGAACTCCTCAGCAGAATGGGGTAGTAGAACGAATAAATCGGACATTAGTGGAGGCTGCTCGAACGATGCTAATATTTTCTTGTGCTCCGTTATTCTTATGGGTTGAAACTATAGCTACTGCGTGATATACTCAAAACAGTTCCTTAATTCATAAAAGATTCAACAAAACACCATAAGAGCTTATTAACGATAGAAACCAGATATCTCATTTCTACATGTATTCGGGCCTCTTTGTTATCCCAAGAATGATCGTGAAGATATTAGGAAGCTTGGTGGGAAAGGTGATATAGACTTTTTCATTGGTTATTCTGCTACTTCCTACGCTTACAAAGTCTACAACCGAAGGACAATGAAGGTCATAGAGACGATGAATATCACATTTGATAAGCTTAAAATGAAATCACCGTTAATTATGAGTTAAGATGCTAACACTACTCATATTTGCAGTTTGTAAAACTTACACTCCCGACAATTTTATATCTTAAGGTGTATTGCTATTTTGAATTTCAACCATGATCAACGTTTTGCTCTTTGCCTAATGCAACATTTAGTGTTTTTTACAATATAATCCCACGAAACCACTACACATCCACAATCCAGTTTCGTTTCACCCGAGAATAATAAAGATAAGGAGTCTTGAGGTGAGATCCATCCCATGGAGCGACTTTCGTCTCGGCACATCCCAACCTTGCGTTTAAGTGACCCGGCATTCTACAGCCCCCAGAGACTAGTATCGGGACCTCACGACCTTAGGTTTCACAAAACCCACAGGTTTTTCCGTTTGCACAAATGCTTCTATATAACAAAAAATAATCCAAAGTCTTCAAAAGCATATTCTGAATTAACAAAAAGAAGTCTTTTATTCACGACATAATAATAACTATTTACCAGATCTTGGTAACCTTCAACCTTTTAAGAAGGCTGAGCAACATCGGTTGTGAGCCGGCAAGATTCAGCAACCTTTTATCATCACGGATACTTATTCTCCTTACTATGGGTTTTCTTTAGAAGGCTTGTAACATCGGTTGATGACCGCAAGATGCACGCAAACTTTTTAATCAAACCCACAGTTTATTATATTTTTGCTCCTTTTCATCATTTTTTTTTTGATATTGGGAAACGTCTTTTTGAAAATTCAGTAAAAATAATGAACAAAGTCTAAGTGTTTTGCTATACTCACTACATAAAAATATGATTTAAGTATTAATTTCCCAAAGTAGGCACGTTAAAATTAATCGGGTTAGAATCTATGGGAGAAAAGCGACAAATTACATACACATGAGCTCTTAAATTTCCAAAAAATCCATGATTAAGCCATCCCCACTTGTAACTTAACACTACATCATTTTTCGTTCTAAGCGCGAATATTTGCACGAACGCTTAGTCTAACTGTTCGAACAAGCCAGAGCTCAAACACAGCGCTGAATTCGCACTCCAAAATTTATATCTTATTCATACTACAGGAATCAAAATTGTGACAAACACACTTATTTTATATTTGAAAATTATTAAATTTTTACCTACATTTTTTTTGTTGAATTTTGTGGTAAAAAATAGGATTACGTGGTAACAACGGCTGTGAGGCACAATCAAATCGAAGATCCCCTCCCTATAAAAGTCTAAGAATGAAAACATTCGTCCTCAATGTTTACGAAGGGTTTCTTACTAAAATCCTAAGGCCGTTTTATGAATTATGCTTAAAGATAAATGTTAGTCGATTAAGATTAGTGATATCTGTATTCCCAAATGAAGCTGAGGAATATGAAGCTCGTTGTGATCGAAATGACAAAATACTGCGAGCACGAAGAGGCTTCAAAAATCTGGGACAGTCCTGGACAATACAGCACAAAACACAAACATAGGAAAAGAAAAGAGGCAAGCCTCCTCCACAACAACTAAAACTATTCATTACTAACGCTCAATCATACTACTATTAACTGATATAAACTAGGATAATCATTGGTGCCTCCCCGAAGCTCTTGTTTAGGTCACTAAGCATGACCCAACATTCCCTGAATTCTTAGTTGCTCCTTAGGGAAGGTTTGGAGGTCAGGGAATACATATCAGGATAAACCTCCAAAGTAGTGCTTGAGACGAAGACCATTTTACTTTGAAGTTTGGGTTCCCGGAGTTTTGGGATAACACAAACGTGCCATACGGGAAAACTGAACAATGTAAATGGTCCTGACCAACGGTACTTTAACTTGCCGAATAAAATTTTCAGATCTTGTAGGTTAAAGTAGGAGGACTTGATCACCGACTTTGAAAACCGGTTTTTGATCTTGCGTCAATGAATTCCTCTTAGTTTACTCTTTGTAGATCAAAGAATATTCATAGCCTATCACGCAGTTCACATTAAATTCAATGAGTTGATTTGCATGTTTCAAGGCCTAGTAGGCTTTGTGTTCAAGCTCGATTGGTAGATGACATGCCTTTCTGTACACGAGCTTGTATGGGGTATACCCGATGGGTGTTTTATAAGCGGTACGGAAGGCGCAAAGTGCGTCATCTAATTTATCCGACCAAGAGGCATGGTTTTAGTCTACGGTCCTTTTAAGAATTCGTTTCAAGCCACGATTGGATATCTCAACTTGCCCACTTGTTTGTGGGTGATACGCGATGGAGAGACGGTGAGTAACTCCGTATTTAAAGCATTGACATTTGCTAAAAACTAGTCATTGCAAAATGGGTTCGCGTCACATATGATAGCACGAGGGGCAACCAATTCGGCGCGAGGAGATTTAAGAAATATGCAAACACTCGTGCGTTCGTGTCATGGGGAGCACTTTTGCTTCAACCATTTTTGACATGTAGTCGACGGGCAAACGAGTATTATCTTGTTCCTCCGATTGAAGACGGGAACGGCCCCATCGAAAATCTATGCCCCACACTGTCAAAGAATTTCACAAATAGTGGGAATTTTAGGGATTTTGAGGATTTCATTACGTTGCGAAATCTTTCCTTGACGCTGACAAGCATCACATCGGGTGACCAAGTCATGGGCATCTTTGTAAATCGCGGGCCAATAAAATCCTGAGTCAAAAACGTAGGCCAAAAGAATCCGGCATCAAAGACCTTTTTGGCGGTGAGATTTGCACCATGATGTCCCCCGGTGGGTCCATTGTGGCAAGCTTCGAGAATGTCGAGAGCTTCTTTGCCGTGCACACACCGCCGGATCACTTGATCCGCACAGATTTTGAACAAGAAGGGGTCATCCCAGAAGTAGTGTTTGACATCTTTGAAAAACTTGTTTTTCTGCTGGGATGACATTCCCTTGACAATGAAATTCCCCGCATGGTAGTTTGCGAAATCTGCAAACCATGGGGTACTATCAACACGAAGAGCAACCGATCCAAGAGTTTCGAGGGGAAATGTTTCCGTGATTTCCTTGTTCTCGAGTTTATCTTGATGAGGGTTCTCAAGTCTGGAAAGATGATCGGCGGCCAGATTCTCTGCTCCTTTTTTGTCTCGGATGATAACATCGAATTCTTGGAGCAAAAGGATCCACCGCATCAGTCTTGGCTTAGCATCCTTTTTAGTGAAGAGATACTTTATAGCAGAATGGTCAGTATACACTATGCTCTTGGACAAAACGAGATATGACCGGAACTTCTCAAAAGCGTACACTACGGCAAGCAATTCTTTTTCGGTCGTAGTGTAGTGTGCTTGAGCTTCGGTCATTGTTTTGCTGGCATAGTGAATTGGTTGGAAATGCTTGTTTTTTCGTTGCCCTAGGACTGCCCCAATTGCAAAGTCGCTTGCATCACACATGAGTTCGAAGGGCAAGTCCCAGTCGGGAGCAATCAAAATTGGAGCCTCGGTCAATTTTCTTTTAAGTGTATTAAAGGATTCGATACACTCTTTTGAAAAGAAAAATGGAGTCTCTTTTTCGAGCAAGTGGGTCATTGGACGGGCTATTTTTTAGAAGTCTTGTATGAAACGTCGGTAAAAACCAGAATGCCCAAGAAAACTCCGAACACCCTTGACGGTGGTGGGATGAGGTAATTTAGCAATCACATCGACTTTGGCTTTATCAACCTCAATCTCATTCTTTGAAATCTTGTGGCCGAGGACAATGCCCTCTTTGACCATGAAATGACTTTTCCCCCAATTTAGACAAAGACTGGTGTCTTCGCACCTTTGAAGCATCTTGTCCAAACGAGAGAGGCAATTTTCGAATGAATTCCCAAAGACCAAAAAGTCGTCCATAAAGACTTCCATCGTCTTTTCGACCATGTCATGAAAGATAACCAACATACACCTCTGGAACGTGCCCGGTGCATTGCATAAGCCGAAAGGCATGCGACGATAGGCGAATGTTCCGTAAGGACACGTGAATGTTGTCTTTTCTTGATCTTTAGGATCGATGGGAATTTGAAAGTAACCCGAGAAACCATCGAGAAAACAATTGTAATGGTTTCCCGCTAATCTCTCGAGCATTTGATCCATAAAGGGAAGTGGAAAATGGTCCTTACGGGTGGCTTCATTTAACTTACGGTAGTCAATGCATACACGCCACCTTGTAACCAATCGAGTCGGGATCAATTCATTTTCATCATTTGCAACAACGGTAAAACCACCCTTTTTGGTACGCAATGTACGGGGCTTACCCAAGGACTATCCGAGATCGGGTAAATTAATCCGGCATCAAGAAGTTTTTCAACCTCCTTTTTGATGACATCGTGGATCTTTGGATTCACCCATCTTTAGTGTTGGACCTCTGGTTTGTAGTCATCTTCCATAAGAATCTTGTGAGTACAAAATTCTGGGTTAATACCCTTTATGTTGGAGAGTTTCCAAGCGATGGCTCGCTTGCGTAACTTCAAAACCTTTATGAGAGTGGCTTTTTCGTCCATACTCAAGTCTTTAGCAATTATGACGGGCAACTTGTCGTCGCCCTCCAAAAATGTGTATTCGAGATGAGGAGGTAAGTCCTTGAGTTCGACCTTGGGAGGTTCATCAATTGAAGATTTATTAGTTTTAGCTTCACAAACTTTAAGTTCTTTTCGAATTTCTGGCAAATAATTTCCTTGATTGGGAGGGGGTGATGGATCATCATTTAGATATGCTTCAAGAAGAATAATATCCCCCTCCGGGTCATAATAAGAGTCATTAACTTCCGGTGAAATTGGATCATCATCAAGAGCGAGGAAAGCGTCGACTTCCTCGAGAAGAAAATCACTATCCCTGAAGGGAGTGAGAGTCAGAGAAGAGGTAGAAACAATCGGGTCATAGTAAGGAGTAGGATTGCCACTCAAGATCACATCGGAGAAACCGAGAACTTCTTAAGAATACTCCTCATAAGCCATTTCAATGACGTTGATTCGGTTTGCCGTTATATCATTGTAATTAGAGGAGTACCTAGAAGTTTGATCAAGATTGAATGTTACGGCTTCTTTTCCAAGTTGAAGTGTTAATTCTCCTTCGTAAACATCAATCAAGGCACGTCCGGTCTTTAAGAAGGATCTCCCGAGAATTAGGGGAACTAGAGGATCGGCATAAAGTCTACGACTACGAAGTCGGCCGAGAAATGGAACACACCAACTTTTACGGAGACATCTTCGGTGATACCGATCGGTTTGGTGATCGAACTGTCCGCTAGTTCAAGAGTCATACAAGTTGGAGTGAGTTCCGGAAGAGAAAGTCTTTTCCACACGGATAATGGCATGAGATTTATGCTAGCGCCAAGATCGGCCAAGGCTAAGCATTCATCCATTCTGGGAAAATCACATGGTATAAGAAATTTGCCGGGGTCTCTAAGTTTTTCGGGTAACTTGTTGAGGATGACCGCCGAACAATGCTCATTCAAAGGAGTTCTAGCCATTTCACTTAATTTTTCTTTGTTTCCAATCAAGGCTTTAAGAGTCGAGGCAAATTTAGGCATAAGAATCAAAGCATCCGTTAAGCTAATTTCAAAACTCAAATCTTTAAAGATTTCGTAGAATTTCTCAATTTGGTCGTTAGCTTTTTCACGGCGCCTTTCATCATTACGTCTTGAAGGATATGGAATTGTTGGTTTCAAGTTAGGCATCAAAGCACTAACGGGAGTAACAACGGGCTCAGAATTTGGTACTTGAGGTTGAACTTGGACAACCGGAGGTTGGACGTCTTTGGTACTTCCGTTATTAGTAGGAAGCATCGTGTCCTTTGTGACCTCGGTGTTCCACTACTTTAGAGGGAGAAGAAGAAGTAGTAGGAATCGTGGGTCCTTGATAAGCAACACCGCTTCGGGTAGTAATACCCTTCAAGTCTTCCTTCGGGTTAGTAACGGTGTTACTCGGGAGAGAACCCGTACCCGAAGATGAAGCGGTGTTCATCTTCATGAATTGACTAAACATATTTTGTTGGTTTGTATGTTTTGCATAACCGCATCATTAGCTTTGACGTAGCTTTCAAAATCGGTCTTTGTCACACCTTGTGTTTGAGGAGCCGGAGCTTGGTAAGCTGGAGCTTGGTAAGCTGGAGCTTGGTAAGCTGGGGGTTGATTAACCTGGGGTAAATTTGTCCTTGATTAACCGGGGGTTGGTGGATTGCTC
>BQNB010155928.1:0-15332 GCA_026074375.1 Tanacetum coccineum | reverse complement strand
GTCTAAGATAGGTTTAGATTTTAAGTGGTAAGTTAAGAAAAGTGTAAAATTTTTATTTTTAAAAAATTAGGTTGAAAATGAAAAGTTAAAAAGTTATTTTAAAAGTCTAGTGAATTTCATTTATGCAAAAAGGTATAGTCAAATTTGACAAGGTTTTTATAAAAATTTAAGGAAATACAAGTAATGAAATAATTAATAAAAAAAAGGAAAAGGCCATATTCGGCCGGATTTAAGAAAAAAAAAGAAAAAGAGTTTTATTTGGAATCAAATTCTAATTAGATTTATCTAGGATTTAATTTGTGGCCTATAAATACAAAACAAATAACCCTAACTCCCCCTTATTGAAGTTTGGCCGGTTTTATAAGAGAAGAAAAAGAAGAAAATTTTAGGGTTCTTGGTTAAGGTATTTTCTAATCCTTGTTTAGTTCTAGTTATTTAATTTTCAATTAATGTAATCTAAGTATGATGGATTAGGGTTTATAAATTAGGGCTTTGATTTTTCTGGAAGTTTATAATGTTATAATAATTGTTTAATCATTAGTTTAATTGGTTACAAGATTTGATCATGCGTTAGGGTCTAGATCGCCCGAATTAGTTGTCTAATTCACTGCAGAATTTTAGGAAGTTTTGTAACGAGCATAACTCAATCATAAATTATCAAATAAACAATTTACAACATACTGGAGATAACCTAAGAGAGTCTACTTTCCAGAAAAGTTTGGCTCGTGAGTTTTTATGGTCGGGAAGTGGGTCAAAAGGTCGTTACAAAATCAGTGTGTAAAACAGTAACGAATTTCGTATAGATCTAGTTCCTGGAGCGACGCCAATTGCGAAGTCTCCATATCGTTTAGCGCCTTCAGAAATGCAAGAATTGTCTGGGTAGTTGCAAGACAAGGGTTTCATACGACCTAGTTATTCTCCATGGGGGCGCCAGTGTTATTTGTCAAGAAGAAGGATGGTTCGCTACGTATGTGTATCGATTATAGAGAGTTGAACAAGTTGACAATTAAGAATCATTAACCTCTTCTGAGGATTGATGATTTATTTGACCAACTACAAGGATCGCGTTATTTCTCCAAGATAGACCTTTGGTCAGGTTATCACCAACTACGCGTGCATGAAGACGACATACCTAAGACGGCGTTTCGAACGAGATATGGACATTTTGAGTTTACGGTTATGACTTATTGGGCCTAACCATGCTCTAGCAGTTTTGTATGGATTTGAATGAACCGAGTTGTAAACTGTATTAGATAAGTTTGTTATCGTGTTCATCGATGACATCTTGATCTACTCGAAGACGAAGTAGGACCATGAAGTTCATTTTGGTGTTTGGTGTTGGAATTGGGTAAGGAAGGAGAAGCCGTATGCCAAGTTCTCCAAGTGTGAGTTCTGGTTGCAAGAGGTGCACTTTCTTGGTCACGTTGTTAATCAGAATGGTATACATGTGGATCCCAGCAAAATAGAAGCGGTAAAGAATTAGAAGACCCCTACGACACCTTCTGAGATTCGATCATTTTTGGGATTAGCCTGTTACTACCGACGGTTTATTGCAAATTTCTCCAAAATTGCTAAACCTCTTACCTCGTTGACTCAAAAGAATCAGAAGTACGTATGGGGCGTGGAGCAAGAAGAAGCTTTTCAGACCTTAAAGAATAACTTGTGTGATGCACTAATATTGACGCTACCTGATGGAGTCGAAGATTTCGTGGTTTATTGTGATGCAATCGAACCCAAGAATAGTTTGTAACTCAAGCAAAGAGCAAAGTTATTGCCTATGATCGTAGGCAACATGAAAATCCATGAGAAGAATTACACGACGCATGATTTAGAGTTGGGAGCGGTTGTATTTGCTCTTAAGACTTGGAGGAATTATCTGCATGGTACTAAGAATGTTATCTATACCGATCACAAAAGTCTTCAACACATTTTCGATCAGAAAGAGCTGAATATTTGTTAGAGAGATGGATTTGAGATGTTTAGTGATTATGAGAGCGAGATTTTACCGATCCTGGTAAGGCGAACTAGTGGCTGATGCCATTGAGTAGGAAGGACGGCTGAAACCTAGCGTGTAGGGCTACTGGCAATGACACTCCAGGCTGGATGAGAAAAAAAGAACAAGTAGCCCAGAGTGAGGCGCATACGCAAGAGAATATAAATTATAGAGAATCTACTGCATGGTTTTAGACCAGCCAGATGGAAAAAATAAAGAAGGTGAGAGTATTATTTTATGGACCGTAAAAGGGTTTTTCCAATTAATTGGAGACGTGAGAACGATGATCAGGACGAAGCTCACAAGTCTCAGTTCTCAGTGCATCCAGGATCTGATAAGATGTACTAGATCTTCAGATATGGTAATGTGCGGGAATGAAGAGAGATATTGCTACTATATGTTATAAAGTGTTTGACATTACAAAGGAAAAGGCAGATCATCAAAGGCCTTCGGGCTTAACTACAACAACCTGAGATACCCTGATGGAAGTAAGATAAGATCACGTAATGGATTTTAATCACTAAGTTGCCTAGGTCAAACAGTAGCATGGCCACGATTTGGGTCAAGTCGATAGACGACTAAGTCGGCTCCATCTTTCCTAGCTATAAGGGAAGACTATAATACTGAGAAATTGGGCAAAGATCTACAGTTGAAGATAGACGTCGAGACATGGAGTTCCTGTGTTCGATTATTTCCACATAGAGAGGACGATTACGTCATGTTGCTGGCATAACCTGTGCAAAAAGCTTTTAGGTGACGAGGTTTGGATTTGATAACGACTTATCATCCCAATCGGATGGCCAAATGAGCGTAACGATTCAGACATTAGAGGGATTTGTAAAGCGTGTGTAATTGATTTTGGTTGGTAGCTCTGGGATGTTTATCTACCATTGGCTAAGTTTTCTTACAATAATAGCTATCATTCGAGTATAAGATGTGCTCCGTTTGAAGCCTTGTATGGAAGGAAGTGTAGGTCGCCTATTTTATGGGCTGAGATTGGAGAAAGTAGTTTGATTGGACCTGAATTGGTTCAAGAAACGACGATAAAGTTATGTTAAAGGAGAAGCTCCCAAAGCAAGCGAGATAACGTCAAAATAGCTATGCGATAATAGAGCAAACCGTTAGAAGTCGAAGTAGGAGATCGAGTGATGTTGAAAGTATCACACCTTGGAAAGGGTAATTTGTTTTGGGAAAAAGGGAAAGTAGCCCCGAGAGACGTAGACAATTTGAGATGCTGAAAGGAGCGGTCCTTGCAGCTTATCGTTAAAGTAGCCTGAGGAATTGAGTAGGGTACATGACACGTTTCATGTGTCAAACCTAAAGAAATGTTTGGCGGATGCTAGTTTTCATGTGCCATTAGGTGAGATTAAGGTTGACAAAACTCTTCGTTTTGTTGATAGAACCTGTAATAGATAATGGATCGTGAAGTTAGAGAGTTTTAAAGCGTAGTAGATAGCGTTCAGTAAAGTTCCTTGGAATTCTAAAAGCGTGGTCCCATGAGTTTACTTGGGAACAGCGATAATTATATGAAGTCTAAGTACCCTCAGTGTTGATGATCGAGCCTGATGAATCGTTAAGTTAAATCTTGAAACAGATTTCTAAGAAGGAGGGAACGTGACAACCATGTCTTTGAGCAGTTAGTCAAACCATTAAGTGTTGACTTAAGAGCCTGTTTCAATGTATGATTTAGTATTCTATGTGTTTCTTGTGTTTTTATATGTTTTTATGAGGTATTGGTAATGAATCGATTGAGTGAGATCACTCAATGAGATTGAAGTCGGTAAATGTTTTTAAGTTCATTTCGTTCACTTTTGAGTGACAAGGAAATGATTATTGAGATTTGAGCGGTTCTGTGTTAAATGTGTAAGTATTTTTACGTATATGTATTTTTGTGTTAGTAGTCTAAGATAGGTTTAGATTCTAAGTGGTAAGTTAAGAAAAATGTAAAATTTCTATTTTAGGAAAGTTAGGTTGAAAATGAAAAGTTAAAAGTTATTTTTAAAAGTCTAGTGAATTGCGTTTAAGCAAAAAGGTATAGTCAAATTTGTTAAGGTTTTTATAAAAATTTAAGGAAATACAAGTAATTATGCAATTAATAAATTAAAAAATAAATAAATAAATAAATAAAAGGCTATTCGGCCGAATAAAAGAAAAAAAGAAAAGAAAAGAAAAAAATAGAGTTGTATTAGAAATCAAACACTAACTAGGCTTTATCTAGGATTACCTTAGGAGCCTATAAATACAAAAAAATAAAATCCCTAAGCCCCTATTGAAGTTTGGCCGATTTTACAAGAGAAGAAAAAGAAGAAAATTTTAGGGTTCTTGGTTAAGGTATTTTCTAATCTTTGTTTAGTTCTAGTTATTTAATTTTCAATTAATGTAATCTAAGTATGATGGATTAGGGTTTATAAATTAGGGCTTTGATTTTTCTGGAAGTTTATAATGTTATAATAATTGTTTAATCATTGGTTTAATTGGTTACAAGATTTGATCATGCGTTAAGGTCTAGATCGCCCGAATTAGTTGTTTAATTCACTGCAGAATTTTAGGCAGTTTTGTAACGAGCATAACTCATTCATAAAAATTCAAATAAACAATTTACAACATACTGGAGATAACCTCAGAGAGTCTACTTTCCAGAAAAGTTGGCCTCCCCCCGTAGTTTTTATGGTCGGGAAGTGGTCAAAGGGTCGTTACAAAATCATGTGTAAACCAGTGCAAGAATTTTAGTTTTGGTTAGATTTTTCTAAAAATACTAGACATCTAGTTAGAGGCTAAAGTGTCAGCTCAGTGCCCCATACATTTAGAGGTCAGATTCAGACAATTTTTGACTCTTTGGATTAATGAATTTCTATCAAAAGGTATTGTAAAAGGGAAAAGGCTTTGAGTAGATCTCTGAAGATTTCATAGGACATATATGTAGCATGGTGAATTTTTGGTTTGAATTGTGAAGTTGTATTAAGTGGTACGTTTAGGACGGGCGTAAGTGAGTATTAAAGTCTTCTGCTCAAAACCAGAAAAATAAATGTAGCATGAATTGTAAATGGCAAATTATGAAGTTAAGAAAAGGTTATTAAAATTAAGTATAAAATAGTGTAGATAGCTTAGATATCCATCATATAGATGGTTACACGTATTGGGTTTGAATGCCTAATTAATGGTAGCTTATATGTAGTGCATAATTGTTTAGATTTATCCGTGAATTGTTTGTGAAGCCTTGTTGGATTCTTTGGGAAGCTAAGCATTAGGTGAGTTTCAAAAGTCCCTAACTTATTAATGTTTTTACATTGGGATGTAAATGATCAAAGATGTTTGGATGTGTTTAATCGCATAGCGATATGATGTTTTACTTGAGGCATGAACGATTATTGGTTTATTAAAAGGTGAGAATGCTTAATGTTGTTGTTAGCCTCAATTTATTGAGTCGAACAAGGAAGCTCGGTCACTCTACGATGGAGCTTCGGTCTTTAATTAGTTAATGTTGTAATAGTATAATATCGGGAATCGGGCTCGATAGATAATCTAATATTGTATATGTTTCGGGTTTAATCCCAAACAAAACCCGAGCCCGGGTCCTAGTTAAATATCCCGCGCGTCACATTAAATGTGTAGGGGTATATATATATTTAGATATTTTCTAAATATCTAAATATATATAGATATTTTCTTTTAGAAAATATCTAGTTTTATTATTTTTCAATATATCTTTTTTCTTATTCTCTCTCAACTCTCTCTCATCTCTCTCTCATCGATTCTCTCTCTCTCTCTCTAGTTTCTTTGATTCGTGGTTCGGGTTATGAAGTGAAAGTATTAATCGGGAACCTACAATTGGTATCAATCGCCTCGGGTGGATTTCGTGGTTTTTTTTGTTGTGATAAGCTTATACGGATCGGCAGTTTTGTTGGGTTATTATTTTGTGGCACTACGGTAAGCCTTTTTATTTCGAGCCTCAATATTTGGGTGTTGCAAAACGTTGGCATCGAACGAGTGAAAAAAAAAAGAGCGGAAATTTTCGTGAAGAACGATCGAACGAGCGAAAAACTAGACGATCGAACGAGTGGAAACGTTTGGATCGAACGAGCGGACCGAACTAGCGATCGAACGAGCGGATCGAACGAGCGATCGAACGAGCGATCGAACGAGCGGATCGAACGAGCGATCGAACGAGCGGATCGAACGAGCGATCGAACGAGCGATCGAACGAGCGATCGAACGAGCGATCGAACGAGCGGATCGATAAACATCGGATCGAGATAACGAGCGATCCGAACGAGGCGGATTGAACGAGCGATTCGAACGAGCGGATCGAACGTACAAATTTTTTTTTTTGCACGAAAACGAAATTATTTTTAAGAAAACTTGTAGTGAACGAAACGTGTTTAAAAAAACAGCCATAACTTTTGATCCCGAAAGATCCGTTTAAAGGCCCGTGACCCTCTCAAATCCGATGAGAAAAACGGAGACGGAAATCACTGCTGTAACCACCCTTTGGCATGATAAGGATGTTTCGGGCCAAAAAGCCTTGTTTCCTATATTTATTGACATTTTTCAGTTTTTTTCCTAGAATTTTGGCCGCTGATTCCTGCATCAAAATTCATTCAACTAGGTTCTATTGATTCTGTAAAATCCCCGTTTAATTCACTATCAGGTTAAATCCATAGACGTGTAAAATCCCGTGAACGTGAATTGCTTACAAAACCACAACTTCAATCACAATATCCACTTAAGATCCAACAAAATCTTACACTTTCAAAATTCATCAACTATCATTTCATCAAGCTACTCCAGTTAACACATCCTCACACAGATAAGCCAAATGCATAACAATATAATTGCAAGCTGTTCAAAAGAGCGTCCACACCGATTCTGGACCAGAAGTATAATCTCAGTGGCAATTTTTTTTCGCGTTTTCTTAACGATGACCTGACAACTGAAATCGAAATGGTGAATAACTGAGAAAATGCATCTTTTGACGTCCATATTTGCCTACGAACAACTCATTGCAGCAGTATTTTGAAAAGCAAGAACAATCTAACCAGTAGCTGCAATGAAGAAGTAGAGACAATACACAACATGACAGAGAGAACAAACTATACTTTTCAAGCTGAAAAGGAAGCAATTTTTCTTGATTCTGACTGGTATTGGGGATGAAATTTACTCCAACTGTTGATGCAGAAACACATGCTAAGGAGATGTGGAACAGCCATTGAAAGGCACAACAAGGGAATCGTTTGAACGTACAAGATGTTGAAGACCAATCTATTTTGGGAATTTGGGAAATTTACTTTCTAGATAAGGAGAATCCATGGAGTCTTATTACTCCCAGATTTATAAACTGGATGAAAGAGTTGACAAGGAACAACTGCAAGTTTCACCAATGCAAGTGAATGACAATTTCCTTCAACAACTTCAACCAGAATGGTCAAGACTTTGTGACGATTGTCAAGCAACAGAACAAATAGACATTCGTCTCATATCACAAACTGTTTTGACATTCTGAAGCAGTTTCCAACTAGAGGATAACTGATATCCGTGCTTGAGATAATAGCCAAAAGTGCAAACCATTAGCACTCTTGTGGCTGCTCAAAACCATATTCATAAAACTCTATCAAGTGCAACCAAACCCAAACATCGATGCACCATCTACAAGCAATCTTCTTCCACCAACCACACGAACCAGTGCGTCAACCAGACACAAAGGCAAAGAGATCGCCAAACCAGTTAACTCCTCATATCGAGTCAGTATCTGAGGAAGACAGTGAATCCAGAACAAGCACGGAGGGAAAGGATATGCAAAAGAACCTTGGCACTCCTTGCTAAGTATTTTAAGAAGCTTACAAACCTAACCAGTTCGACTTTACAACAAACCTTAGAACTTCTCAAACTCCAGAACAAGACTTGAGCGATACCACACCAAGGTATAACAATGAAAATCATTCAAGGGGCAGTTTGGAATCAAAGGACAAGTCACAGTTGCGGGCTAAGGGAAAACAGTAGGCAGTCCGGTATGCAAAAAGACTAGGATACAGTGCTGAACTGCAAGGATTTGAACTATGCCAGGAATGCCAGGAACCAAAGCGGGTTAAAGTGACTACGCGTATCACAAGGAGAAGATGATGATTGGCAAAACAATCTGAACAAGGTAGTTCCACTTCGATTCTGACAAGCTGATTGGCTAGAAGGGACACGATGAAGAGATTGATGAACAAGAATTAGAAGCACATTACAGTTACATGGCAAAGATTCAGGAGGTCTCACCTGCGGAATCAAGTTCAACTGATACGCCATTGGAACAGGTACAAAACCATGATGAAAATGATGTGTTTGCCAATGTGAGACGACATCATATCAAATACCTGAATCCATTAACCGACACATATGTTTTGGAGGAATGATGATAGCAATGTCATTCCCAGATTTCATCAAATACATGTACTAATGATAATCCAGGTATAATCAAAATGCGTCTGAATGGGGTTTGATGAGCGTGCAAACTGCGCTTGCTAATTTAATTCTTAATTTGACTCATGATACGAGGGAAACAAAACGAATATAAAGCAATTAAAGAAACAAACGCATCATTGACTCAAGAACTGAAGAGTGCAAAACAAACCTTGATGGAGTCTAGTAGGGCTCTGGGGGAGGCTACTAGCAGTCGGGATAGTTCTCTGATTGCACTTCAGACCAAACAGACTGAGCTTGAGAAGTACACGGCCCTTAATGACCTAACGAGTGATTATAAAATACTTCAAACAAAGTTAAATGACACTCTAGGACTATTAGCTATTAAAAACATTGACATTTCAGTTGTCAATCAGAAACACGATGAGCTAGTCAAAAAGAGTCTGTTAAATAAGTCACAATTTGAAGGTCAACTCAAAGAGAAAACTAAGGTTATTTCGGATTTAAAGGTTAAGGAAGGAAAAGACATTGACACGATGATTGAGATGGAGAAACAGATAAAGTTTTTAAATGAAATTCTTTATAAACGCAATCAGTCAATACAGACCATTCACATGTTAGCACCCAAATGCGCAACGTATCATGGTAGATCAACCTTTGCTAATCCAAAGTACTGCAAGCAAGCTCAATCTAATAAGCCCTGTTTGTATCAGATCCCATATGATACTTCTGATCCTGCAAACAGATTTGCCCCTGATGGGGAAGAGATAGTCACTCTTTCAGAGGAGAGTAGATCAAAATTGGATAAAGACAAAGTGAAACCATATAATTACACATATCAAAAACAGTCTTTATGAAAATTTCAAACCACCAACCAAAGCCAATCTTGATCATTTGAACGCCTAAAGAAGTTAGAAGACAATGTGAGAAAAACTTTTGTAGTAGACAAAACACAAACCATTGCTTAAAAAACATTGGCTTTCTACCCATGTCTAAATCCATTAGAAAAAGTAGACTACATAAAAACGAAATGGACAAACAACTTCAATCATATTTAGAACAATTTGTCAACAAACTTTGTCTAATCATACAATAGTGCATTTCCATAACCCAACTACTGCCAAGAGTATGGAAGTTTTTGATCAAGAATCTTATTAATGCCTCTTTCAGACAAAAAAATACTAATAGTCATTGTTTTATTTCATGAACTAAAAAAGGAAATGAATTAACTATTTGGAGTAACGTTAATTCCCTGTGAAAAAGAGCTTGACAACATGAATCAGAAAATGCATGATTTTTCAAACCTAATGATCTACTTCTTGAAGAGTGTGTGTCTAAAGATGTTACATGTTCGTATTTGCATTCTATGTCTGATTTAAATGCTTATACTGAATTGCAATGCTTATATCTTCATAAAGTGAAAGAATGTGAATGTCTTGCACAAAAGCTTTCCGAAGAAACAAACTTGAATCTGGTTTAACAAAGAAGTTCATAATAATTGTTAAAAAGTATTGGCTAAACTTGAAAAACAACTCAATTTCTCTTGAACTTTCTTTACAACATTGTTAAGAACAGATGAAAAAACAACCCAGTTTGCAAAGAAAATGCTATCCAATGTATTCGCAAGGAGACGTGAACAATATCAAGAAATACAAGATTTGAAAGCTCAAATGCAATACAAGAACAGCATGGTGTAAATGAGTTAAAGAAACTCAATCTGGTAACCAAAGAAAGTCTGTGAAACATCAGTTTGATAAACCATCCATGTTGTTTCGACAACCAAAATGCTCAACGGATTCCAAACCATCATTTTTAGGAACAACCGACTTCCTTTTTCAAATTCTCACTGAAATTAGAATTTTCAAACTAAATCTACATCGGTTAATAAAACTAATGTGTCGGATGGTTTATTTAAACCAGTCACTCAACAGAGTTTGCCTCAGAATAGAAACCAAGCGGTTCGAAACACAAATGTGCTTAAACCAGGAATGTTTAGAATTGCCTCCACCACAACACAAACTAGAACACCACAGTTGCCTCATGCTTCTAGGAATACTAATCCTCACATGTCTAAATCTTCAGGAGTAATTCACAC
The DNA here is from genome assembly GCA_026074375.1 of Tanacetum coccineum. NCBI lineage: Eukaryota > Viridiplantae > Streptophyta > Magnoliopsida > Asterales > Asteraceae > Tanacetum > Tanacetum coccineum. Next base: position 4,842 of record BQNB010155928.1, on the reverse strand, counting down.
TACTAGTGTTAGCAGACCACAGCTTAAGAGCTATCAAGTGAAAGATAAGGTCGTGCCAAACATTAGTCAAGTGAAGTTTACAAAGAAGGAAGTAGAAGACAACCATAGGATTTCTAGTATTTCTAAGAAAACAAAGTCTGTAACTGCGTGTAATGACAGTTCAAACTCAAGAACTTCGAATGCAAATGCTGTTTGTGCTGATTGTGGAAAATGTGTGTTTAATTCAGATCATGATGCTTGTGTTTCTAGATACTTGAAAGACGTGAATGCTAGAACTAAGAAGCCTAAGGTAGTGCCTATTAGTGCTAGTAAACCCAAGAGAAAAGCGAACAAATCTGTTGCAACACCCCATAAGAAAACAGTTGCACCAGATACCACTATTCAGAAATCCAAGAGTTACTATAAGGAGTTGTATGAGAATACAAATCAGGAATGGAAATGGTGGATAGCTAAGAGATGTCCATCAAGTTATACATGGACCCAAAAGCCACTTAAGACCAAAAAGATATGGATACCTAAGATTAGGAAAGCTAATGAATCAACAAGTATTAGTCCTACTATAGACATTGTCTCTAGGATAACTAATGTCTTGAAGATATCAAATTCCTTAGGATCCAATTTGTCCAATGTTCCATCGTCCTCTAATTCTCTTGCAGATTGTACAACTCATCCTATTCATTGTTGACTCTGGATGCACAATGTTCAAATGACGTTTGAACACAACAGTTCAAGCCTCGGTCGTCAATGTCAAATGGCGTCTGCTGAAAATAACACTTCAGGCCCCGTTCCTCAATGTTCAAATGACGTTTGAACACAGCAGTTCAAGCCTCGGTCATCAATGTCAAATGACGTTTGAACACAGCAGTTCAAGCCTCGGTCGTCAATGTCAAATGGTGTCTGCTGAAAATAACACTTCAGGCCCCGTTCCTCAATGTTCAAATGATGTCTGTTCACATCAGTTCAGGCCTCGTTCTTCATCAAATGACTTCTGATCATAACCGTTCAGAACTCGGAATTCAAGACCACAGCAATGAACAGTTCCAAAAGTTGTTCCTTAAGCAAACAAGACAGCTACATCACGACAAGAGTTGGAATTACTATTCCACCTTCATATAGCAATGCTGAGGACAACAGGTAAATAAATACAAAATCAGAAAATCAGAAAAATTTCCAAAAACATTCTTCTCGACATGTCTCTTGGAATCGATAACATTTACGTGCTTAGAAATGTCGATTAACATTGACACGGGTGTGTAAATGAAGTTCGAGCGAGAGTTGCAAATAGTTTCAAAACATGTCATTTCTAATTTTCTAAATGGCTTATGTGCAAATGTCAGTACATAACCCAGACTTCAAATAAAGGAAGGTTTATAACTTATCCTCCCAACGAGAAAATTAACGTTTCTCGGTCTTGAGCTGTTCTTACAAGACATTCAATGTTTTTAGCTCAAGAAAAAGGAAAGTGTATCGTTTTCAGTGCGCTTACCTAACAGTTGAGAAGGAGAAGTCCTTAACATTTGGTTTTCAACAATTTGAACACAATTTTTTCGTAGGAAATTTCTCGAGACAATTCATAAGCTTTTAAAATTATGTGTTCAACATCATCCCTCACAGTGTTTTCAAAAGACAACAATTTCTCAATTGGTCCTATTTTGAGGGGGAGTTTTTTGAAAAACAAAGTTTTAATGTTTTTGGATACATCAACAACGACCATTCTTATGTATTCAAAACATTATCAAAATGTTCAAACCATCTCATGATGATACATTTTCTCCACGTAATTTTCAAGGTGACAGATTTAATCACAAGGTATTTCAAAAACTAAGTGTTTATTATTTAAAATAAGGGGAGAAAATGTAATTAAAAATATGATCTTATAGACTCAGTGCTGAAGAAAAGGGTTTTATGGTTCGTTTCTTATACCGAACACATCTATCTCACGACGAATCTAATTCATAAGGTGGTTAGGTTAGGAATCAATCCTATGATCCAACCAGAACCGGAGGATCTACCCAAGGATAATCCAAAGTTAGAAATATGAAGGAACAATGTCAAGATCACAAAGGCATGAAGGACAAGTTTACAAACAAAGAACGAAACAAAGGACCAAGAACACTCGAGCTTAAAGACAAAAAAGCAATTCACTGATCTATGATGGAGTTGTCCTCATATGTAAATCACTTCCTCAGGGGAGATTGTTAGCCTTGAATTTTATTGAGTCAATAAAGGAGCTCGTTCCTGTGTCATGACCTTCACTTCGGGGGAGATTGTTAGCCTCAATTTATTGAGTCGAACAAGGAAGCTCGGTCACTCTACGATGGAGCTTTGGTCTTTAATTAGTTAACGTTGTAATAAAATATTATCGGGAATCGGGCTTGATAGCTAATCTAATATTGTATATGTTTGGGTTTAATCCCAAACAAACCCGTGCCCGGGTCCTTAGTAAATATCCGCGCGTCACATTAAATGTGTAGGGGTATTTATATATTTAAGATATTTTCTAAATATCTAAATATATATTGATATTTTCGTTTTTAGATAATAACTAAATTTCATATATCTTTTTTTCTTATTCTCTCTCAACTCTCTCTCATCTCTCTCTCTTCTCTCTCACTCTAAATCTTTATCTCTCTCTCTTTTCTTGTTTCGATTCGTGTTTATGAAGTGTTAATCGGGAACGACACCTTATCCTGAGCTTTTGGCTTTTCTAGAAAGCCCATAAGCTCTTTTAATAAGCCCCTTTGTTTCAGACCTTAGGAAGCCCTTTTAAGTGCTTAATTCTAAGCACAAAAGTGGCCATTTGACTGTTTTTTTTATAGTGTAGGAAATAGCTTAATTTTACTTTTCAGCTTATTGTGCTTTTTAGTTGTTGTTTTCTTGTTTATAGTTGCTTATTAAGTGTGCTTGTTTCCTTTGTTTTCTTATTGTTCATATACTTTGCTTATTGTGTGCTTAAAGTCAAAATCAAAAGTACTTAAGTCCTTTAAGTCTTAGCAATCTGTCTGACTTTGAATTCCTTATCTGGCTTATTGTGTAGTTTTTAGTTGTTGATTTTTGATTCTATCTGCTTATTATATGTCCATTGTTGCTTGTTGGTGCTTATTGTGCCACTTTCTTTGCTTAAATTGTGCTAAAAATCAAAATCAAAAAGCCAGTATAAGCCATTAGCCATTTAAGCTATCTGTCATAATCTTTTAGCTTTTTCAGGCTTATTTCTAGCTTTTCATAAATACTTGTAGTTAGGAAAAATGTTTATCTTCATTAGCTTAACCAGTTTGCATAAAAAAAATTTGAAAAAAATAGTACTGTAGCATAAAAAAAAGGTGGGAGTGGGACTCGAACCCCTCCCCTCACGCTCACAACACAACACACTTACCACTCAGCTCCGGTAGGGCTATCCAACAGCCTCTACATCTTTTATTGTTTTATGCCTTTTTAGGCCATTTAGCTATAAGCCCGTTTAAGCTTATTCTGAGCTTATTTTTAAGCTCATTTTCGAGTTTCTTATTTTTTTAGGACTGTCTTAGCATTAGGTATTTTCTATAATTTTTTTGGATTTTTAAAAATTAGTTTAGTATTTTTTTTATAATTTATTTTCATTAAAAGTTAAAAAAATTCATAAAAAATAGAAAATTTATCAAAAAAAAAATATTTTTTTTTTACAAAATTTTCTTTTATCATTTTCTTCGTAGGAAAAATAGAAAAACTTTCGTAGGGTCATTGTTGTAAACTTTTGATTTTTAAAGCTCGAGTCTCGGGCCCGGTTTTCATTTTGACTCGTTTTTACTAAATTAAACTTCCGTTTTCAGTTAGGTCTTTTTCATTCTTCATTAGTAGACCCCCATAGAGTAGATTAAAAGTAAAATTTCTTGTAGGGTTAATTTTTAGATTTTAGTTTTTGACCCCTTGTTCGGGATTCCTGCTCTCGTTTTTCAGTCTAAATTTCATAATTTTTAGGTTTCTCAATAGTTTTGCTTATATCATTAATTTAGCTTTTAAAACTCCCAATTTATTAATCTCATTCAAACTCCAATTTTCGACTGTATCAATTTTAAGCATAGCCTCGTTGGGTAAAACGACCGGAATTTTCTATATCTACTTTCGGTTTCATTGATCAGTTTTTAGAATTAACTTATTATATATATTTTATTATATATTATATATATAAAAGGTGTTAGTTTAAAAAACAATCAGTCACTTGATGAGGGGTTCTTGGTTAGACACTCTATAAATAGCAAGGCTTTTAGGGTATTTAACACTAGAACTAGGAAAGTAGAGGAGAACCTGTACATAACATTTCTTGAAAACAAATCCAATGTTGCAGAGAGTAGACCAGGTTGGCTTTTTGATATTGATTTACTAACAAACTCTATGAATTATGAGCCAGTTACTGCAACAAATCAAACTAATAGGAATGCAGGTATCAAGGATAATGTTGATGTAGTACATACTTAATAATATATTCTGCTACCATTACTTTATGATAGTCCACAGAGCTTAGAGGATGCAGTTGTTGATGATGCTAGTAAAAAGACTAATGAAAAACCAACAAATGTGGGTAAAAGAAATGGTCAATAGAAGGAAGGAGGAGCTTCAAATAAAGAAGGTGACTAGAATGTGCAAGATTTTAGAGCTAAATTAGATAATTTTCTTGTTCAACAGAAGGAAGGTTATGCTACCAGCACTAATAGAATTTCTACTCTTAGTCCAGCTATTAGTGCTGCTGGGCAAAGTTTTGACAATGCTAATGATCTTCCAACTGATCCTATTATGCCTGATTTGGAGGATACTACTGATCTTCTAAATACTGGTATCTTTTGTGGTGCATATGATGATGAAGAT
>BQNB010155926.1:0-12459 GCA_026074375.1 Tanacetum coccineum | reverse complement strand
GGGATGGCTTGGAGTGTGGCTGATGGGATGTGGAAAGATTTACGTAGTGTTTGGTATGATGTAATGAAAGTTAGAATGAGAATGATTATTACGATTGAATGAAAAAATCTTGTTTGTTTACAATTATACAATGTAATGCTTCATTCCAATGAATGACTCATTACATCAAAAACTATGGTATGTGCTAAATTACACATACCTTTATCCATTAAAAACGGACTTAAATGACCAAAAACAGACGAAAACTGCCAAATATATGTTTGTTTTGTATTTGTATTGTGCAGGAAACGGATATCACACAAAAGGACGAAAAAACAAAGCCAAAAACGACAAAACTAGGCACGGAATGGAATAGTGTGAAAAGACAAAGCCAAATCGAAGCCAAAAAGTCAAACAGTCAAAGCCAAAGTCAACCCCGACAAAGTCAAAGTCAAGAGGAAGTCAAAATCAGAAGAAATATAACTTAAGGGACCAAAAATGTCAAATCCCTAAGTGATTTACAAAAAGAAAAAAAAGACTACAAGGGCTGATTTTGCAATTTGCTTGAAATAACAAGTGAGGGGGCATTCCTGCCAATGTCCCAATCTTGTTTACCCAAAGGACTATGTTTGCAATAAGAGTTATAAGGTTGAGGGGGCATTTCTGCCAAACCCTCAACCTTATATCACCACAAGGACCATAGATGCAAAATACCGTATAACCTTGAGGGGCCAAAGTTGGCAAACCACCAAACCCTTCCCTGTTAAACTCAAAACAGCTTTTCCCGCCCATTTTCCCCCCCAAACAAGTCACGGGTTTCTCCACCCCGTTTTTATCCCATAACCCCAATTCCACCATGGATAAACCTTTCCCCCTCCTCCACTATCATTCCCACCAGCCCTAAAGCCTTGCCATGTTGGAAATCTCACTTTTCTCCATAACTTTTGCCGAATCAATGGCTAGGATAGATTTAAAGAAGCACAATTGCTATCAATGGCTGGGATTAGGGCCTTGAGGTCTCTCACAGAAGAAACACAAGAAAGAAGGGCTGAAGACTTAGCTCTTAGTATAAATAGGAGGCTATGTGAGCCGAATAAAAAAGGGTGGAGAAGTCTTTATCTTTCTTTAAATTAAGTCATTTTTATGTTTCTTTCAGCTTATTTACAGCTTATTGCAAGCTCTTTGTACTCTTTTTAAAAGTTAATGAAGTGTTAAAGTTTTAAGGTTTTATACCCGTTTTTGAGTTTTATTGTCAAACTGCTTAAATTACCTTTATATGTGTTAAAAAGCTCTTAAAACGGCTTATTAATAAGCTATGTTCACTTAACAAGTCAATAAGCTAAGTAAAATTTGAACTTGTACTTGAAAAACCTATGCATTTGAACTTTGGTAAGTTTTAAGTCTCTTGATACTGTAGCTTAAGCTTATTAGCTTATTTTCTGCTTATCTAGTCTTTTATTCTCTTATTTTGTACTCAATATGCTTAAGTATGCTTTGTAGTTGATTCTCTTTGATTCTCATGCAATTTGATCAAAAACTGTCCAAAATAGCCTAATTCTGTTCTAGCTTATTAGTCTTTAAAAGTGGTTATTTATTTAGCTTTTCATATTTTTATTGTTTAATATTTCATAGTTTAGTATTAGTCTTTATATTCTTGAGTTAATTTAGCTTTTTAATAGTTTTAAAATTCATTTTTAGAAATTAAAGGGGTGTTTGGGTTAACCAATTAAAACAGGGTCAAAAACAAGTTGGGCATGGGTTATAGTCATAAGGTATGATTTGGCTTAATATTTAAGCTCATCTAAGCAGTGTTTTTAAAAGTTTTAAGTTTGAAAAAATTTTTTCTGTTTTCTAAGTCACTTTTCAAACTGTGGTTTTTAAACAATAGCTACAAGTGCCTTATTTAGATAACACTTGGGAAATCTTGAAGTTTTAGTTCAAAAAGGGTGTCTTTTGTGTTTTTAAACAAGGTGTCCAAAGACCTCTTTGTTGATCACTTGACTAGTTAATCAAAAACAGCCAAAATACTTAAGTGTATATTTTTTTTAAGAGGCCCATTTTCCTTCTTAAAATTCACAGTTTAAATGGTTTTTAGAAAGCGTAAAATTTTGACATGTGCATTTCTATAGTGTTCTTTAGCTGGATTTTTTAACTTTGCTTTTTATTTCAAGCTTGATTTGACAGCTTAAAATAAGCTGTCAAATTAAGCCATTGTCTTTGGCTTATTCTCCCCTGGTGCTAGGGGTGACTTTGAAGCCCTCTTTTCTAGCTTTCTAAGTGAACTCAAGTCCAAGCTTTTGGCTTTTCTTTAGAGCCAATAAGCTCTTTGTTAAATTCCCTTAATTTCAGGCCTTAAAAAGCTTTCTTGGTTGCTTAATTTTGACCAAAAAATTGACTCTAAAGCCATTATCACACAACAGTACTAACTACCACGGTTATACTAAAGGCTGTGTGCAATAACTACTTTTGCTTATTAAGCATTAATTTGAAATGAGCTTATTTGTGCTCCTATTTGCTTATTTTGATAGTGTAGTTAGTTGTGAGTGCTTATTTGCCCTTTTTCATTGGCTGGTTAAAGCAACAGTTAAGCCACCTATACTTTTAAGCTTCGTTTAGTGTCTGATCATTTAAGCCCTTTTTCAGCTTATTTAGTTTATGCATTCTAGTACTTATTGCTTATTTAGGCTAGCTTAGGAACCCTCTTAAGCTTATTCAGTTTAGACTTAGCTTATTTGTCCACAGAGTCCAAAAGATTTAGCTTTTTAAGCCCCTTAAGCTCAATTTCAGTTTCTGTCCAGTATAGCTTTTTCTAGTTATTTATGATTACATATTAAGACCATTAGTGCTTATTTAGTTAGTTTTAGAGCCACCCTCTTAGCTATTAGCCTAAGTTTTTAGACTTAAGTGTCTCAAGTGTCCAAAAGACTTACTTTTCTTTTTAGCCTTAAGCTCTTTTAAGCTGCTGTCGTTTTTTAAAGCTTATTCTTTGCTTTTTAGAAAAAGTTGTAGTTGTGAAAGTTGTTAAGCTCAATAAGCTAAACAACTTTCATTCACAAAGTTTTTCCAAAAAAAAAAGAAAGGAGACAAGGGGTTACCCGGGTGAGCAAGACTCGAACCCGGGTCTCTACCCTCGTACACCTCTCTTTTTATACACACACTTACCGCTGCGCCCTTGGGACTTTTACGTTAGTATCCCAAGGGCCAGGGTATTTAAGGGTGTTTTTGGCTTTATAAGCCATAAGCTGTTACAGCTTATTTTCGGGCTTATTATTAAGCCAACTTTTAGTTTCTTATTTTTCGTAGGTTTATTATAGTGTCTAGTATTTTTAGTAAAATTTTCAGAATTTTTCAAAGTCGTTTAGTATTTTTTATAATTTAATTTCGTACAAAGTTTTAAAAAAATTATAAAAAATTACAAAAATTATCAAAAATTATTTTTCTTTTTGAAAATTTTATTCAGTCATATAGTTTGTAGGAAAAGTATAGAAATTTTTCGTAGGGCATTTTATAACTTTTTTGCTTTTTTAAAAGAACGGGTTTCCGGGTGTGGTTTTTGTCTACTCGTTTTTTGGTCAAAACTACCTCCCGTTTTCGGTCTAGTCTTTTTTCATTCTTCGTTATTAGTCCCCTAGAGTATTTAGAATCATAAAATTTCTCCGTAGGGTTTAATTTTGAAGTTTTTTAGTTTTGCCCTTTTTCGTCGATCGTGGCTCTCAGTTTTTTAGCTTAAAAATTCATAAATTTGTTTTCTAGACTTTTTTATTGTTTAATTTAGCTTTCCACACTCTCGAAATCATTTTTCTCATTCAAACTCCAATCTTCAAGACGTATCGATCTCCAGTCCAAGCCACGAGTTGGGGATAAACGACCCGGGAACACTCTATACTACTTCTCGGTTTTATTGATCTTTGTTTCCAGACTATTCTTACTATATAATTTTATATTTTATATATATAATGATCTATTATTAAGGTGTAGTATTTGGCCAGCAATCACCTTGCAATAGCTAAATAACCCCATAACTTTAAAATAGCTAATATTGGCTTTCTACCTTCCAAATTTCATTAGGAGATACTTTTAGTTTCTTTGCAATTATTCTATTACTTACATGACATACGGTAAGTAAGGCTTCACCCCACAAATTCTTTGGCAAGTTTGCACTGACTAACACAACATTAATCATATCTTGCAAAACTCTATTCTTCTTCTCAGCAACACCGTTTTGTTGAGGTGTATATGGTGCTATTCTTCTTCCTAGATCGAGAGCCACGAGGCTCTGATACCACATGTTGATCCCACACCTTGATCGATTCTTTACGTAGTAAAGTGTTTGTTACCTTGGATGAATCCAAAATAACAATAGTTGAGACTTTGTTTGTATATCAAAGTGTATGCGGAATCTACACTTTGATACTCTAGAAGTATTTAGCAATGGAACAGTACCAACAATGAATATATCACAAACTGCTTCAATATTATTGATAATACGAGTACTCTTGATTAGTACTAGGGTTACAAACCTTGAAGCTATTACAATCTTTCTCTAAGATGTATGTGTCTATGTATGCGTATATAAAACCTTAACCTAGGATCTCCTTTTATACACCACAAGGAGTCCTTTACAAGATAACTATCAATCATAATCACATACAAATCTTCCTAAAATATAAAAGATATACATTCCATAATTATCTCAATGCATCCTTATCTCCAAGTCAGCAGCTTTGACCATCAGCAGTATTAATCTTTCTTCTAGCAGTATTAACTAACTCTGACAGTACTAAGTTTGTACTGGCAGTACTAACTCCATTAGTACTGTTAGTTATACCTTGGCAATATTAACTCTTGTGAAGATTTATTCCCAACAATCCTCCCCTAAACTTGTGATTTATCTTCAAATCCTAAGTTTCTTCTGGATTAAATCTTCTTGACTTCTGATGATGATTCTTTCAAACACTCTTCTACTTCTGCACTTGAGATCTTATAAACCTTAGAAGTTCAAAAGCCTGTGAACTCTCATGATCAACCTCCAATCTTTTATTTAACATCTTTGTTATCGTCTCTTGACTTAGAGGGTATTTCTTCTCTGTCAGCATATGTATGGCTATGCCATTTTGCATTAGTAAAATGTGAATACCACAAAAATTATATAAACTCCAGCTTATCACATTATATTCATGCTGATTCTTCCATATTTCATCTTCTACATCAGGCTCAAATAAGTGTCATGATCTCCCCAAAAGCATCAAATCATATCCTTCAGGTCTTGAAGCACTATACCTTTCTTTACGTAATCCTGTACACTCCTCTACATCTTGTCTATCAAAGTCCTTCAGAGCATCTCACTCAAAAACCTTTATAATATCTATGGAACTGCCATCTCCTCTGAAAGATTTGATAATACATAAATTTTCTATCAAATCTTAAGTCTTTTCCAATCCACAATTGGATACTTTATAGATAGAGATTCAACATCTTCTGCAGCATCATCTCTTGGAACTATGTCTAAATAAACTTTGAGATCTTCCTTCTCATCATCTATCTCCAATTACTCTGTCTCTAATATACTTCTTTTGTCTAGGAAGAGATTTCTTTCTTTTGCTCCAGAATTCCTTTCAACAACTTCTTTTATTTCCTTTGTGCAATCAACTATATTTTTTTCAATCTTTTCAGGAGACTTCATCTTTTCACTTCCATGCTCCATAGGCAATGTGTTGGTTAAAATCCTAAACCTTTTCAAATATTGGCCTAATCTCATTATAAGACATTCCCTTGAAGTCACTAATCTTGTAGTTTCCCCTGATTCTTCAAGATATAACCATAATTCCACTGCTTGGGGCAACTGTCTTTGGTTTCATCCTTTAGAAGCATGATACCTTATGATGAATGAAGGATCATTCCAATCTATCTTCTTAGTAGACTTGGCTTCAGACATAGCTCTTTGCCTTTCCTCTTCATCCCACTGTCTAGCAATTTCTTCATCCCTTGCAATCTGTGCCCTTTGTTCTTCCAGTCTGATGGCTTCAGCAAAACTTAACCTTTCTTGTTCAATCTCTTTCTTAGACTTCTTCTTGGGCTCAGACTCTGTCATTATTGCTTTTCCCTTGTCTTTTCTTGTCCTTTTCTCTTCACTCCTTCTTCTATAAGTAACAGTTCTTCCAGCAGTACTAATATTTTCCTCAGCAGTACTAACCACTGGAACTTCACTAGCAGTACCTTTTGTTGCACCAGCAGTACTAACTTCAGCACTCCCTTTCTCACTGCTTTCTTGATCTTGAATGACTTCAGTGGGAGTCACTTCTTGAATAATAGGTTCAGTTTTAGTACTTGCTTTCTCTTGAACCTCTGCATCAGATAATTTCATCCCCTGTTTAGAAGAATCATCTTCAGAAGTCAAGAAGATTTATCCAGAAGAAACTTAGGATTTGAAGATAAATCACAAGTTTAGGGGAGGATTGTTGGGAATAAATCTTCACAAGAGTTAATACTGCCAAGGTATAACTAACAGTACTAATGGAGTTAGTACTGCCAGTACAAACTTAGTACTGTTAGAGTTAGTTAATACTGCTAGAAGAAAGATTAATACTGCTGATGGTCAAAGCTGCTGACTTGGAGATAAGGATGCATTGAGATAATTATGGAATGTATATCTTTTATATTTTAGGAAGATTTGTATGTGATTAATTGAAAGATATTTATCTTGTAAAGGACTCTCCCTTGTGGTGTATAAAAGGAAATTCCCTAGGTTAAGGTTTTTAAATCCGCATACATAACACATACCTTAAGAGATTAAGAAACTTCTTAGAATAAAGATTGTAATAGCTTCAAGGATTTAATCCTAGTACTAATCAAAGTACAAAGCAGTTTGTGATATATTCATTGTGTACTGTTCCATGCAAATATCTTCTTAGAGTATCAAATGTAGATTCAGCATACACTTTAATAACAAACAAAGTCTCACTATTGTTATTTTTTGGATTCATCCAAGGTAACAACACTTTACTACGTAAAGAATCGATCAAGGCGTTGGCTCAACAAGTTGTATCAGAGCCTGTGCTTTGAGAAACTTTGATCTAGAAGTAATGGAGTTGGAGAACACTCAGAACAATGCATTGGCTAAGCTTCCCATGCTCAAACTCGGGGAGTATGAGATGTGGGAGATCAGGATCAAACAGTACTTTCAGATCCAAGATTATGCTATATGGGAGGTCATAGAGAATGGGAATTCATGGGTACATATTCCTGTTAACAGCACCCCGAAATGGTCCAACAACAGCACAAGATGACTGTGCTTTCTACTGCCGAAGAAAAGACATGTAAAAAGAATGATGTAAAGGCAAGAAGTCTACTGCTCATGACACTGCCCAATGAACATCAACTTACCTTCGATCAGTATGTTGATGCTCAATCAATGTTTGCTGCTAGTTAAAGGTTTTGCTCGATTTGGAGGGAATAAGCAACAAAATGACACATAAGGCTTTGTTGAAACAACAATATGAAAACTTTAATGCTTCAAGCTCAGAATTACTTGATTCTATCTTTAACACCCTTCAAAAGCTTGTTAGTAGATTGGCAATTCTAGGTGTAGTTACTCCTCCAGAAGATCTAAATGTTAAATTTTTAAGGAGCTTACCTTCTAATGGGGATACACATGTGGTAGTCTGGATGAACAAACCCGATTTTGATACTATGGGTTTGGATGATTTATATAACAATTTTAAAATTGTTGAACAAAAGGTTAAGAAATCTGTCGGCACAAACAATGATTAGTACTAGGGTTACAAACCTTGAAGCTATTAGAATCTTTCTCTAAGATGTATTCTCTATCTCTTAAGCGTATGTGTCTATGTATGCGTAAAATAAACCCTTAACCCTAGGATCTCCTTTATACACCAACAAGGATTCCATTACAAGATAACTAACACTCATAAACAGGACATACAAATCTTCCTAAAATATTAAAAAGAATAGTACATTATTCCAAATTATCTCAATGCAAATCCTTAATCACCAAGTCAGCACTTTACCTTCAGCAGTATTAATCTTTCTTCAGCAAGTATTAACTAACTTGACATTACTAAGATTTGTACAGGCATATACTAACGGTCATTTAGTCCAGTTAAGAAAGTTATACCTTGGCAGTATTAACTTCTTGTGTGAAGATTTTATGCCCAACAATCCTCCCCTAAACTTGTGATATTATCTTTAGAATCCCAAGTTTCTTCTGGATAAAATCTTCTTGACTTCTGAAAGGATGATTCTTCCTAAACAGGGATTGGAAATATCTGATGCATAGGTTTCAAAGAGAAAGCAAGACGAAACTGAACCTATTATTCAAGAAGTGACTCCCACTGAAGTTAGTACTGCTGGTGCAACAAAAGGTACTGCTAGTGAAGTTCCAGTGGTTAGTACTGCTGAGGAAAATATTAGTACTGCTGGAAGAACATTACTTATAGATACATGTTTGGAATCTAAAGATCGTCCACTCAGGTGTGTTTAACCTTTAATCTAGGATAATATCAAATGTACATAATTTATAAAAACAAAGCCGAATAAGAACAAGAGAATTCAACAAGGTTTACCATTTATACGTTTACAACAGCCTCAATTCCTAGACGATCAACTCTAGAACGGTTACAATCTAACAGGGATCAAAATATCCATGGGGCAACACCAACTCTCCTAGACGCCAACAAGTCTTTAACACTTTGTTACACAACACTTTTCGGAAATACTAAACCTAGGTTATGATTCTCTTTATATAGGTAAGAATCAAGACTTACAAAGAAAACTAAATTCCAGTCAACAATTATATTAACACTTAGTCAATGGAAATTTAATATGGTTGACTAAATAATTAGGAAACTAAATCAACATTAATTTTCAAGTTGTAATTAATCTTCAATCAGCATTAATCGTTGTTTGACTGCATTGAATGAGATCTTCAATCAACATTAATCGCTGTTTGACTGGCAGTTAATGATAAGATAACTAACTTTTAGGACTTCAATCTTCTAGAATCCATATGCTTATTAGTCTTTTTTGTTTCATTATTATAATTCATTTTGTCTCATCAAATCTATATATCCCAACAATCTTCCCCTATTTGATGATGACAAAACAAACAAAGTCGTGTACGAACTTCATCATAAAGCCTAATCTCCCCTGAGTTGAGAGTAGTCCATCTCACTGAAGAAACAAACTTTCAAGCTTCCCCTCAATCAGATATCCTTTGTATCATGCCACCACATATAATAAGCTGCAAATCATAACTCTATAATCTTCTTCCCCTTTTTGTAATCCATCAATAGGTGTCATCAGTAGATAAAGCAACTTGTATAACACTTCCCCCTAAGTGTTGCATGCAAAGGTTAAACAGTTAATCAATAAGCTTCCCCCCCCCTGAAATCCCAAATGTTTACCATCTCTTAATCACGAACATCTAATAGCTCTATGTAGTGATCCCGTGATGAAGAAAACCAAGTAAACAAACTGTGATGCTGAAGTAGAAAAACCCAAACTTGGTCTTATATCTTGCACTAAAATATGATATAAGAAAACTCACAACTCTTATCTTAAGTAGACCTCGATCTCTTGATAAAATTCCTCATCTTCTATGAGACACTGAGCACAACAACGTAACTCCTTTAAGTGATAGTAAATACCTGTGAGTACTACAACGTACTGTAGGATTGTAATGGTATAAAACAAGGGATTAAAACAAGATCTGGAGGTTGGGTATAATGGAATAAATGTGTAGCCATTTTTATTAAGAGTTGAAGGATAAATGAGATGGGAAGAGTGTATGTGTTGAGAGAAAACACACACACTTACACACTTACAAATGTGAGCTTCACCCCTCCATGGAAGTATGGAGGGGGTATTTATAGTCCTAGTGACATACAACTATCATACTTAGTCATTATTAGTCCCTGTATGTCACACTATAATGAACTAATGTAATTCCGGACATGTCCACCCAATATTTTAAGGCTACAATCTTCCCCCAATATGTGACACATACAGAATTACTTACAATGTTCCTATCATGTACAATTACAACAGGAATAAAGTCTTCCATAGCACTTCCAAAGCTGAAGTTGTCTTGTGAGTTCTCTTGGTCTTAAAACTTGTATTCCAGCTTGGATCTTCATTGTCTTTACTTGTACAGGAACCATTGTAGTATGCATGAACTGGATTAACTTCCCCCCAATCCATGCAACATGTCTTGAAAAGCTTTCTTCATAGACTCCTTTTTGGCGAAGTTTCTGAATCAGCTTCCCCCCAAACCAACATCCATATCTTAAGCAGATTCTGGAACTTTGAAGTAGCTTGAAAAATCTTCTATAAAGGAAAAAAAAATAACGTAGAAATTAAAAAAACTCTAACAACAAACTAAGCTTGATTACTAAAAAAAATTCTACAGCTGATACTAGTAAAGATAAATATGGAAAAAGACTACTAATAAAAAAATCCTAAATATTGATTGGTTACATATTAGTTATTGACGGCCAATAGCGGAAATTGTAGAAGTCTAACCAACACAACGACCACTGCTTCTTGTCATTAGGGCTTGGTGAATATTCGTTTGGGGGTGCATGCGAGAAATCAGCAACAATTCTTCTCACGTTTGCAGAATACTTTACAAACCATTCTACGTGAAGTAATATACACTACTTCCCCCTAAAAGTTGACATGGTAACATCAAAGTCAATTAAGTGCTGAATGTATACATTTCCCCCATGATGGTTGCGAACTCTCGGAAGCATCATTGTCGTGTACGTCCATAAACTCCGAGAAGTTCATTGTCATACAGCAACAAATCTTGATTTAACAGAAAAGAATCATTACCGTCTTGACTTCACAAACCGTAGAGGATGAAGCAGGAATACAAGAAAACTTGGTATAAACAAGGGTCTTGTGAAATGTAATTCAACTAAGAACTTTGAAGATTTTGCTTAGACTGTGAAGTATCGTTGTCTTGGAATAGCACAAAAATACCCGTAAGAAGTGCTGATTACATCTCATCCTTTAACTCTCTAGCTAACTTACCAACCTCGTATTCTATCGGCTATTGTTGTGATCACATGGTGAAGTAAACCCGTTATACCAAACTTGAAACTGGAGTAAATCCCCATAAATTTGTTATTAATCTTGCACTATTGTTTGATTGAAGAACGTGCAATAAGAAAATCTCTAAGTACCTTATACCCAACATCAAAAGTATAAGAAGTACAACACCTCTTGAAATTATCCACATCGACATCTGCGTGTGACACTGAGTACTACAACGGAACTCCTTTAAGTTTAGTTGTCCCGGACTTCATCCAACCACCCCGTGTGACCGCTGGAAACAGATAATCCAGTCTTACTCATAACATATACGATTCAAGCAAGTCATTCAATTCGGAATAGAAAATAGAAGAAAGTCTCGATGATGAAATAAGTAGACGCCTCTGTAAAATTCAACTTTAATCGCAAATAAGGGATACCAAATCAACTCCATGATTACATGTCATCGTAATCCGAATCTCTACCATTTTGTCATTTAAGTAATCTTTTTTTCAGGATCGTTTTGGGATTAAGTGTTGTTGTTTGTGTGGTGTGTTGTTTGAGTTGTTCTTGTTTTGATTATAATATTCCCAAATTCGGTCATATGCCCAAAGTCGGTCACATGCCCACCTGATGCGCGGTTCGACCAAAACGCAATGACTTTAGTCAAAACGCAACTATCGGGAAATTAGGGTTTCAAAACATGGGTTTTCAATGGACAAAACGCAATGACTTTTGTCAAAACGCAACTATCGGGAAATTAGGGTTTCAAAACATGGGTTTTCAATGGACAAAACGCAATGACTTTAGTCAAAACGCAACTATCTTTGATCAAAACACAGTCACTTTTCTTAGTCAAAACGCAACGTCTTCTTTGATCAAAACGCAATGTTCTTTGATCAAAACGCAGTGTATAAAAAATTTGGGCAGAGTAATGTTTAGTCAAAACACAATGATGGTCTTCAAAACACAACCTGTGGAGTCAAAACGCAACCTGTGGAGTCAAAACGCAACACACATAAAATATCAAAACGCAGTGACTTGAGAACAAAACGCAACGACTTGAATCAAAACGCAATGACTTGAGAGCAAAACGCAACGACTTGAATCAAAACGCAACGTCTTCAAATCAAAACGCAACGACTTGAATCAAAACGCAGCGACTTGAATCAAAACGCAATGACTTGAGATCAAAACGCAACGACTTGAATCAAAACGCAATGACTTGAATCAAAACGCAACGACTTAAATCAAAACGCAATGACTTGAATCAAAATGCAACGTCTTCAAATCAAAACGCAACCAGTACAAGTGTCACTTTCAAGTACAGTACTTGTTTGTCTCTATTCTCAAAATGCAACCAAGAACGTAGTCAAAACGCAATGACGAAAAAACTTCAAACTAGCTTGATTTTACCCATTTATCCAC
>BQNB010155925.1:0-15332 GCA_026074375.1 Tanacetum coccineum | reverse complement strand
TGTATTCTATCACATTTTTATCTTTTATTAGCGCGTCTATACACATCATATGTTGCACACATCACACTACAGTTACATTTCTTTATATAAAGTTAAAAATATGAAAAAAATTACATTTCTTTATATAAAATTAAAAATATGGAAACAACCAAACCTATGGTTGAAAATCAAAAATCATGTACTACATTTCAAACGTTGTTAATATTTTTTTTGGTAAAGATTGGCATGATCAGCGAGAAGAACTAAAAGGTCGCCGTTTAGGAAACCGTATGATCCACAATATATAAAGGTAGATGAACATAGAAACGTTAATAATACAAAATTGTATAAAACGTGGTTTCAAATAAAAATCATATACGCATGCATACACGGAATTTTAACTAACATATTTAATCATTTTACCAAGAAACCTAAAACACGAAAATTCAAACATCTCATATTTTAAAATGCATTGAAGATTGACAATACACCATGGGGGACTTCCAACCCGTTTCGACCCATAGTTGGCAAAGTTTTACCCATAAAGTTTGCGTTGAAATAGACCACGAGTTTACGGTAGACACCTTTCTACTCGTCAAGAGGGGTTTTAGACCTTCAATAGAAAATTACTAAAGCATAACTATTTTCTATATTAGTATCCAACTTTGAACGAAGCCACATCGCATCAAAACAACCAAATTACATACCTATAAATCGATTTGGATTATGTTTTCTCTCTAATGGGTCAAGTGGGTCGAAAGCAATTAAAATACATAAGTATGCATAAAATATCCTAACTTGCTATATTGCTTAAAAAGTAGATTTTTGATAAAGGTTGTTGCTAACCATTATATATTATATATACTATACAATAGGCAGACGCCCCGACCCGAAATAATTTAATGCGACCCGCCCTTGACCCGGCCCCACCCCTTTAATGAGCTTTTTTTTTTTTTTTTTTTTTTTTTTTTGTCCTTTTTTCTTTACATTGCTTTTTTTTTACCTTTTTTTTTTCTCAAAAACTTTTTAAAATAAAACTTTACTTTTTTTTTTCTCGGAATACCCTCTCGCGCTGTTTGAGTCATCGGTGTGTTTTTTTATGAATAAACCTTTAAGTTTCCTCAGACCTCGCGCTCCGCTAATCGTCCCGTTCCTTTTTTTTTTCTAAAAAAATTTTTAAAATAAAATTTTTCTTTTTTTTCCCTTGACCCGGCCCCACCCCTTTAATGAGTTTTTTTTTTTTTTTTTTTTTTTTTTTTTTTACCTTTTTTTTAACCTTTTTTTTTTCTCAAAAACTTTTTAAAATAAAACTTTACTTTTTTTTTCTCGGAATACCCTCTCGCGCTGTTTGAGTCATCGGTGTGTTTTTTTATGAATAAACCTTTAAGTTTCCTCAGACCTCGCGCTCCGCTAATCGTCCCGTTCCTTTTTTTTTTCTAAAAAAATTTTTAAAATAAAATTTTCCTTTTTCTTTTCTCGAAATACCCTCTCGCAAACTGTCGAAGCCACAGTCAGTTTTTTTATGAAATATTTTTTTTTCTTTAACATTATTTTTTTTTCACATTTTTTATTCTCAAAATTTTTTTATAAAACAGTAAACTTTTTTTTTCTCAAAAAAATTATAAAATAAAATTTTTACCTTTTTTTTTACTCTGAATACCCCTTCTCGCACTCTTTTAGCATCGGTCGTTTTTTTAGTGAATAAAAACTTGACGCCTTCCTCAAACCTCGCTAAAACTTAATTTCCTCAAACCTCGCAGCCACCGCTAATCGACCATTAAACGATAACACACGCAAACGGGCGCGTCCGCCAGTTTTTTTCCAAAAAAATTTCTAAAATAAAATTTTCCTTCTTTTCCCTCGAATAAACCTCTCGCATGCCATTAAATGGCCTTTTAGCATTTATAGTGCATTAATGCACCGTGTTTGACCGGGGAGTGCATTTATTATGCAGTCTCAAGCCTACCCGGATCGCGATCGTTTTTTTTTATTTTCTTTTAGCAAAAAAAAAGTTGTTTCTCTTTTTTAAATACTCACTCGCACTTTTTTTGTCATCAGGTCTGTTTTTTTTTATGTAATGTCCAAAAGAACAAAAAAAAACATTTAACTATATTTTTTAAATTGTTTTTTTTCTTTTTCTTTCAAATATTTCACTCACAACTTTCTGAGTTAGACGTCATTGTCGTGACACCTGACCTCCGTCCGCCCCGACCCGTCCACTTTTTTATTTACGAAATAGCCCTCAAATATTTAACAGAATACCCCCACGCACTATGTATGTTTTTAGAATTACGAAAACTTGCCCTCATTTTATTTTTTTTTCTATAAAAACCCCTTTACCCCACTAGCGGTCGACCGTTAGGTCTTTTTTTTTTAGGAATGCACCAATAATAGTGCTTCAAATCTGTTCGTTAACTTAACGAGTCCGTATAAATTTTTTTTTTTTTAATATAACCATCTGAACTCTCCACAACAAAAAACACTCGGCCGCCAAACACCAGCACGGGGGACCGGGATGAACCTAACTCTGACTATAATACAATAGCTAGACGCACCGAACCGAAAACAGAATTTAAATGCGAACCCGACTAAAATAATAGAAACATTACCACTTTGACCCCGCCCACCCCTTTAATGAGTTTTTTTTGTTTTTTTTTTTTTTTTGTTTTTATTTTCCTTTTCTTTACTAAGCTTTTTTTTTTTTACCTTTTTTTAACTTTTTTTTTCTCAAAAACTTTTTAAAAATAAGAGACTTTACTTTTTGTTTATTCCTCGGAATACCCCTCTCACCCCCCTCCGCGGGCCCTGTTTGAGTCACGTAGTGTTTTTAGATGTATGAATAAACCTATAAGTTCCTCAGACCTCGCCTCCGCTAATCGTCCCGTTCCTTTTTTTTTTCTAAAAAATTTTTGAAAATAAAATATTCCTTTTTCTTATTCTCGACAATACCCTCACGCACTGTGATATGACTCCCCGGTCCAGCCTTCGGTTCTGTTTTTTTATGAATATTATTTTTTTCTTAACAGTTAGTTTTTTTTTCAACATTTTTTTTCCTTTTTTTTCCTCAAAAAGTTTTTAAAATTAAACTTTCCTTTTTTTTTCTTCGGAATACCCTCTCGCACTTTTTTAGTCATCGTCTGGTTAATAATATACAAAATGCAGCTACCCGCCCCTCAAAATTTAATGCAACTCCGACTTTTTTTTACCCGCGTACAATTTAAAGAGCTGCTTTTTTTATTTTCTTTACATTGACTTTTTTTTTTTAACTTTTTTTTTTCTCAAAAACTTTTTAAAATAAATACTGTTACTTTTTATCCCTTACTGTTAATACCCCACAGCATGGGCTTAAATAGGAGCTTTTTTCGCATTTAGTGTGAGCATTAAAATTGCAACGTGTTACCGGGTGCATATAATATGCAGCACAACCCGAACCCGTCCGATCGGTTTTTTTTTCATTAGAAAAAAAAAACCAGATTTGGATCATTTTTTCATAAATACTCTCGTCGCCTTTATAGTCATCGTTCCTGTTTTTTTTATGAATGGCCGAACATTTTTATTTTATGTTTTTTTAAATTGTTTTTTGCTTTTTTTTTAAAATATTCACTCGCACTTTTCTGAGTTATCCGGATATTGTCGGTCGACCCGACCCAGACCCGTTCCTTTTTTTATTTACGAAATAGCCCCTCAAATATTTACGCAATACCCCCTCGCACTATGTGTTAACTTACGAAAAATACAATCATTTTAAATTTTTTTATAAAATACCCCTTTCCCCACTAGCGGTCGACCGTTAGTTTTTTTTTTAGAATGCACCAAAACAGTGCTTTAAATCGGTCGTTGCTTAACGACCACTAATTTTATTTTTTTTACAAAAATGTACCTTCTAACACGTCCATCCGAAAACACCGGCCGCCAAACATCCCGTTGCGGAGCGCGGGTGACCTAACTTGTTTTCAACACATTTAACCTAAAAACACTTATGGTATATAAATAACCCAAAACTTTTATCTTTAGCCTATGTGGGATAGAGTTTGAAGATCGATAAAAGAAGTCCATGCCATAAATATATAATTTTAACCCGTCACAACGAGCGGGCAAAAAATTCCTTGTTCAAGACAGATACATAAACATGGTTGATAGGGGTGTGTGTGTTGTTGATGTAATATGTTAGTAAATAAATGGGTGACGAACCTGTTAAAGCAAATGTACCACCAATAACCGCACATAAGCAAGTTATACAGTAGAGGAATCTGCGTCTTTCTTTTTTAATGGTAACGGTAATTGGTGAAAGATCATATAAGAAGTAAACCGCTGAAAATCACATTAAAAGTAATTAAGCCTCACAAATAAACATGTTTTCGATAATATGTTATGACGGTAATTGGTGTGGCTCCTCCAAACAGTTCATTTGCAACCATCTGGTCAATACTCCCGTCGTTGACCGGATTAATCTGAGCCATTAGTGGAACAATCGCAGGTTCGGTTGTGATCACACTTGTTGGGTTAGGCTAATTCAGAAACGTGTTAGTGTTACGCACCAAAAGCGCATCAATATACTTGTTGGGTTAGGCTAATTCAGAAACGTGTTAGTGTTATGCACCAAAAGCGCATCAACGTTTACATATTCATCGTCAGCCCATTCTTCTTCAACAAATGGAACACCATACTCCTGACCAATATTTGGACACCGACCCCGCTTTTTAAAAGAAATGCATACATTGTAGTAATCTTTTCACATGAATGCATTCTTTAAGCTCCCCCTCGTCGAGAGTATACTCATGCATCACCTAATCCGTGCGTTGACCAGAGGGTGCACGGCGTAGGTAATACATGAGATTTTTTTACCCAGCTGTTACGTGAGTTGCAAGTAATGATACGGTCTTTTCCAGTTGCCTTCAAGTAGCCGTGCATAGTTGCAAGTAATATTTCGCTGGATACCTTCTATCTCTGGGCAAGAAAAAGAACCGGTTGCCGTCTCCGGTCTTCCATTTCAGATGAGACCTACAAACCACATATTTTAAGACCTTGTAGCATTGAATTCAGTTTTCACTACAAAACAATATAAAGACCAAGGACAATTCTCAATTAAGACCGACACATTAATATCAAATAGACAAAAACAAACAAAATAAATATTATTTTTGATATTGATTCTAAACACGTAAACAAAATCAGCAGTAACATATCAATGATACACACAAACATACAGGCGTGCTCAACTTTTTCGGAGCCTAAAGCAAGTCTTAAGATGGGGCCTTTATCATATTTTTATATGCATAAAAAATCCGTTTAATATAAAATTTATTTTTCCAATTTTTTTATGTTAAATCTTTGATAGTTTTTTTCGCTATCTAATATAGCTGATAATTTCATTTCATTAAATTAAAAATCACAATTTCAGTATAATGTTTTGTGACACATAAATAACTTTTAATTAACTTTACTTTTAAAATACTTCTTTTTGTTGAAGTAACTTTACCGAAATTGTTAACATTATTCTATACATCATATAAATATTAAGGAATTATAATTATAATCTGATTAAGTATATCAATCGATGTAGCATTTCTCACATGTATAATTTTTTCTAAAAACTCTAGCTTCAAAAATAATCTTTTTTCGTTAATGCCAAACAATTGTTATAATATGCTTAAATAGCTTTTAAGATCCAAACATCATACTCCTCGCGTCCCCATATAAGTTACCATTTTTGACTTTTTTAAGTTCTTTTAAATTCAACTTTAACCTTAATTATTTCTCTTATAGTTATATATGATACTCAATCGCAAAATATAAGAATCTGATGAGTTCGAATGGATTTTTCATTGTTATAATTTATTCATAAGCATTATATAACATAAATAAAAATATTGTACGGTTCAAAGTTTATCAAAAAAAAATTCAAAAATTCAAAAATGGACACATTAATATGGGACGAGGGAGTATTAATTTTAGCTTCTGTTATTAATCTTGGAATATTAAATTTTCAATGCAATAGTATAAATAAAAATACCTTTCATGACATATAAATTGGTCAAATATTAATTTCTATTGATGAAATTAGCATAGATCTGGCAAGGTATCAGAAGTAAATCGTTTTTGAAGTCCTATTCTGTCGACTATCTAATAGTTTACCAATGTCCACATCTTTATACAAATAGCTCGTTTTCCTTTTAAATTTCTGTTCCACGTTCGTTTTACTTATAGCAAAATCTTTTTAGCGAAAACTAAAACATCCTTTAAAACAACTTTCTAATTAAGATAATAACATGAATAGAATAAGATAAAACTACATAAGAAAGTAGTTTATGTTTGTGAAAAAATAAATTGTCCGTCGATCAATGTAAATGGTAAATGGTTGTTATCACACGAATTAATTTAACTTTTGCTTATTTTCATGAAAAATGGGTCATATATACTTAATATATTTAGGCTTAAATTTTTACAACTCATAGGCTTAAAAATGAAAAATGGAAACATAAAAGCCCAAAACTTTGATTGTGTATCAGCTAATTAGGGCCTTAAATAATCATATCTCTATAGACTACTGCAAAACATGCGATTGTAGTTAAATGATATATATTTACAATCGCTATCCTACAAATTTGAGGCCTAAAAAATATAGGAGCCTAAAGCCAAGCTGTACTTCCTTACCCTTGAGCCACCATTTCAGCAAACATACAACCCGCCATTCAAGATGTGCACATACATAAAGGTACATATATCTAACAAAATAAGAGCATATAAACAAACATGCACACAGAAAAACACACTCCTTACGTACATGGACAAATTAACCTTTTACTCAAAAGTTAAGAGTTAACTTATCGTTACAATATCTGAATCATCACATTATGAGCAAATGATTAACAACATATAAAAAGATCAACAAACTAAAAATAGGTATTCTTTCCTCTAATATAACAACATAAACAATAATAAAAATCGAAAAGGAGTATCACATGATCTCAGAAAAAGGCCTTGCGACTTCCCAGATCACATTTTCAAAAATGGCGTTCTCATTAGCAATCTTGTAAGAGAAGAACATTAATTGGAACACATGCACTTTAACACAACCTAAAGTAGCAAATAGTTGCCTGATTCATAACTTGTCCATGTAAAGATGAGCAAAAATATCATGTATTTTAAATTAGACTTTTCTAGTGCCATAATATATTTAAAACACATTCAAAGATAAAACATGGGCATACAATATATAACATACGTGAGAAAAGCCATTAAAATACTCCATGAACACAGCCTGTTTGAACTCATTCATATCTCACTACGAATTTCGGTATACCAACTCATTAACTTACACTATGAAACCCGCAATAACAAGTTACCTTGTTACGCGAGGAAAAATTTGTTCTTCCGATATTACTTTTATATTTTATTCTTCATGTCACTATTTCATAAGACAGTATAAAAGAGATTTATAAATAGATTACATAGTGTATTTATGGCTTTTACCCTAAAAAATAAATAAACCCTTTTTTTTTGTATTTTTGACAAAAAAAAAAAAACCACACCCTCACCCAACTCACTAAAAATTCTTTTTTTTATAAAATTTTTTAAACTTTTTATAAAATTTCTTTTTTATATACTTCGAAATAAAAAAAATTTATAAAAATTTTTATACTTCGAAAATTTACTTATAACAATATTATAAACTTCGAAAAATTTTATACATCTAAATAAAAAAAATTGTATACTTCCTTTTTTTTTCTAACTTCGAAATAAAAAAAAAAAATTCGAAGTATAGAAATTTTTTTTTTCGAAATAAAAATAAATTTCGAAGTATAAAATTTTTTATTTCCGAAGTATCCAATTTTATTTTATAAAAATTTAAAAAAAAAATTTCAGAAGTATTTTATACTTCGAAGAGGATAAAACTTATATAAAATTTTTCGAAGTAGAAATATTTTTTTCGAATATTTTTTTAAAATATTCTTTTCGAATATTTTTTTAAAAAATATTTTTTTATATATATTTTAAAAAAAAATTACGCATCACCATGTACAAAAAATTACACATCACCATGTACAAAATTACACATCACCATATAGAACAACAAAATGACAACGTTTTAGACGTTTTTTTGACTACAGTTACCGTTACACATAAGAAATGAACAAAATCAAGTAAAATTGCTGACCGTTGGCATACTGTTAAATAGACTTATTTAAGAATTAGTAGAAGTATAAATGATTATAGTTTTAAGTACGTAATATGTATGCTTTTTACCCTATAACTACACGTCAGGTTCAAAATTTTACCCAAATTTATCTAATCCAAACATACTTTCTAAAGTTGGAGTGAAACTATTATACTAATCATCCACATTTCATACTACATATCAAGATTTAAGATGCAACATAACAGTTAGAATCAAAATCAAATAATTAATGACTAATGCTTCAGAGTTTCAGGCAATCTTGACCATGAATTTTATAAAAAAAAACTATGATTTTTGAACATGTTATCCACAACGTTCCAGAAACGTTTGAAACCAAGCTAAATGAATTTTGAGTGGAGACGAAATAGCTATCATTCAGAATGTCATTTGATCTAAACAAGATATTTTTTTTAGTGTCATGAACAACTAATAGTTTAAATGTTTGTGCTGGCGACAATATAAGCATAACATTCATGATGAATTTGAACTAACTTAAGATGTTTGATGTCATCTCAACATGTGTATAACCTACAACTGAGTCATTGGCGGAACCAGGACATTGAATAGTACGGGGCACAAAGAAAAAAATTTCGTCAATAGCAACAAAATACGCAAAATACAAGGATCAAAAAAGGGCTCGTAATGAAAAATCGAGTATATGTCACTTTAGAAAATGAAATATAATAAGATAAAAGTGGAAAAAAGTTTTAAATTTTAGTGTTGTGACATGGGGGACAATTTGATTTTTGGTTGGGGTGATTTTTACACACACCCTGGTACCCAACCCAGAAACTAATAACACATATACAACCAAGGTTAAACATAGCAGTGCGGCGATGGCGAGGCGCCTGTGAGCAAGCCACACTCCTTTGCGATCCGATGACGAACCAGGCGTATATAAGGCGATACATAAGGCGGCACAAAATATCAACCCTAAATCAAAAATTTATAATAATTTATATACCACATAAAACATAAAATGAGATATTACAAAAAGTATCATACATATAGAATAAAGTCAAGAACCTATCTATTGTCATACCTCTAATTACATTTCCTTATAAGAAATAAGATTTTATACCTGAAAAAGAATATCAAAAAAGCCTACACGCCAACACGAGTTTTCTTCACTCAAAAATCTCACGTCCAGCCTTAAGCCTAAGCCTGGACTAATGCGTGGCGTTTAAGGACAGCATCGTGCCATTTGAGTCGTCCTTTATGCGAGGCCTTTTTCGAACCATGCTAAAACTGAGTGTTTTTTACTCTAATCTCACGACAAGCCTATGCCTAAGCCTTGTCTATTGCCGAGGCGTGAAGGTCAGGCATCCGCGCCATTGTTGGCCTTGCGAGGTCCTTTGCGAGCCTTTTAGAACCAGCTTAAAATCTGATTTTTTTGAGAACATGTAGCCCCCCCCCCCCCCCCCCCCCCCCCCCTATTTGTATGTCATCTCAACATGTGTTAACCTACAACTTGATTCAGCGGCGGAACCAGGAAATTGTATTGTGGGGGGCAAAAAAAAATCGCAATAGCAAAAAAATACGGCGAAAAAACTAGGATAAAAATAGGGATCGTAATGAAAAATCGAGTATTGTCGCTTAGAAAATGAAAGATTTTAAGGTTTTAAAGTCTTAAATGTTGTATTTTAGTGTGTGAATGGGGGCAATTTAATTTTGTAGTGAGATGCAATTTAATAAAATGGTGAATAAAAAGAAAAATTTACAAAAAAAACTGCTGTTTTTAACCTTTCATATAAAAGCCAAAACGTCTAGCATCTCACACGATATTAAAGAAGGGTAACCACAAAAGAGCATGTCATTCATGATGATCATGGCAACTTCATCTAAAAGCTCAAAGACTTAGGCTACCTAAAAGCAAAACTAAAAATAAATATTTTCAATGGTCAAACCGTAAGCATAAGAGTCATTACAACCTAAGAAACAAAATTAAATTAAACTATCATGTCTAACTAAAATGAATATTGTTTGATCTAGATAAGTCTTCAAAGCAAAAGTAACTCTATTATGAAACTTATATTTAAATAGAACGATCTAACTATCCAAATAACGATTCATTTACAATATTTGATATATTTGATCACTACGTGGGTCAAAATCACATCAGTTTTAGATCATAATAAGCCTTGATTGAACAGTAGCTAACCAGTTACATACTCAGACTTGCAATACATTTCACACGGCTTTCATTCTCTTGGCCAACATACTAAACTTATTATTAAACAATGCATAGCACTATAGCAAATTGGCTATTATCATCTTTACAAATTCAGTCCACTGATTGCCCCGTTTGTCAATTGGAAGAAGAGGATGTCTGTCATTTGTTATTTCGCTGTTCTCAGGAGGTTTTGCAACGTGTTTGTCGATGGTGGGAGATAGACTTCCAGAACTGGCTTTCTTTTTCAGATTGGGATGTTTGGTTCTTTTCTATTCGTCTTCCGGGTAAAGTTAAAAGTCTCTTGGAAGGAGTCTTCTACGTTGCTTGGTGGTATATTTGGGGTTTTCGGAATCTCTCCATCTTTGATGATAACAAGCCGTCCAGATCGATTCTGTTTGAGAATATTGTCTCCTCGTCCTTCCTTTGGTGTAATAGTAGAAGTAACAGGAAGTTTTTTAGGGATAATTGGCTTAAAAACCCTCATTTAATTTCTTTGTAAGCTCTTTCTAGCGTCTTGCTAGTTTAATAAATTTAACCGTTCAAAAAAAAACTAACACGACTAGTCTATATACTCCCTCCGTCTCTAAATAAGTTTCCACTATTATTTTTAGAGTCTTTTTCCATCAACTTTGACCTTAAATTATTTTGTTTATGTTATATAATACTTAATGAAAACTATATCAATGAAAATACATTTAAAACCCAATCAATTCATATATTTTGCATGAAGTATTGTATAACACAAAAAGAAATAATTAAGGTCAAAGTTGCGAAAGTTTGACTTCAAAAGTCAATAGTAGACACTTATTTAGGGACGAGGGAAGTATATAATAAAAAAAGTTTTTTTTGAAATCTTGCTTATGTCATAAATGACATCACAAATGACATCAATAATGACATTATTTAATCCACATGTACATGCAATTAATATTTACATGGTTTTTTTAGAATGTTTGACTCATGCTTCTATCAAAAGAGCAAATCTGCACGGGGGGGGTTGGGGGATAATTTTACATTTTACGTTTTAAAAGTTAGCTTTCAAAATATTTAGATTCGAGATGTATGTTTAACCAATTCACAATATGAACAAACAATATAACAATCTAAACTAAAGCTAAATAACAATGACAATAATATGAAGAGATAAGAAAATGAACAATCAAACCAAGACGCCAAGATTTTATAGTGGTTCGGCTACGAAACACCTCTTCGCCCTACTCCACTCCCCGAGTATCCTACTCGAGATTTCACTATGTCAACAAGCTTCCTTTAGGCGGAGAAAACCGTTTACACGTCGCTTAAGTTATTTTCCGACACTAAGCTAAATGTCGAGTCATAATCTTAGCTAGAACCAATCTACCACTTCACAATCAATACATAATCACTAGATCTACACTATCGGATTTACACACAATCCGAATCACACAAATACACAAGATAATTACAATTAGGGATGAGCAGAAACCGCACCGCAAACCGCAAAACCGCAAAAACCGTAAAAAACCGCACCACGGCAAAAACCGATGGATCGGTTTTAAGAAAAACGAAAAACCGCAAATGCGGTGCGGTTGCGGTTTTACCCGTAAAACCGCACCACAAAACCCGCACTGCACCGCACATTGATTATTTAAAATCAAAAAACGACACATTGATTATTTTATGTGTGTTATAAGGCTTCTAGTGCATATTATCAATAATATTTTAAGTGATGTGTGTGTTTACATTAAATATATGCATTGTTATAACTAAAAACCAACATTGTAAGCCAATAAATGCAAAAACCCACATTAATTATATAAATTATAAGTGATTATGCGGTGCAGTTAAAACCCGCAAAAACCGCGCGGTTGCGGATCCTCACTTTTTAAAAACCGCAATTGCGGATGCGGTGTGGTTTTTTCCAGAATCCGCACCGATCCGCACCATGCTCACCCCTAATTACAATAGATATTTGGTACTTAGAAGAAAGGAGGAGAGATCACTAAATAAAAATTCGTTTCTTGGCGAATACGAATGTTCTTCTCTTGCACTTGAATGAGAGGGAAAAGATGAGAAGAAGATATTAGATCACTTGAAACAAGATCTAGGAATGTTAGTGATCAAGAGATTTAGAGAGAGAAAGAAGATTTTTAGAGAGAGAAAGTTATCTGAAAATTTCGTGCAAAGATGTTTGATTTTCTGCAAGGAATGGAGCAGTATTTATAGGCAGACAAATCCAACGGTCAATGGGGGCGGTCTCGGCGGTCCCAGATATATAAGGGGGCCGCCAGGCCTATAAGGGGGCCGCCCAGTAGACTACGCTCCCTTTTTTGTCTTTTTGTGAGGAATGTTGTATCTGGTATGGAACCTTCCATTTTGGGGGGAAAATTTGAATTTCAAATTTTAAGTTTTTAATAAAACTTTTCTTTTAATTAGAAAATATTTTGTATAATTAATTTTGTGAAATTCTTTTGTAAAAATGTGATGGATAAGAGAAAAATATTTTCTTGATCACTAATCATGCTTAATGATTTGTTTGTTCATACCTTAAGTGATTACTAATCTTAGAAATGGAATTTTACGATTAATAATTTGTAAACGTTTAATTTTATCGTAAATGTTTTTACATTTTGTTATTATCAAAACATTGAGAGGTCGAAAAATATAAATAACGTTTTTAGACATTATTTGTATTAACAATCTCTCCCTTTTTGATGATGACGAAATATAAACTCATTTTGTATAAAATTAAAAGTTACAAAATTATTAATGAGTTTTGTTCCATTTCTCCCCCTTTTTGTCGAATCCAAAAAGGATGATCGTCGAGTAGTTGTAGAAAGAAAGAAATCGACGACATCAAGACTCCCCCTTGATGTATGCCCCCCTTGTTTGGGGCATCAAGAGACCGATCTTACGAAAATTGTTTGCTACAAAACAAGGTTAAAGGTACAAGTGCAAGACAAATATCTTTTAAACATAACATTGGATTTAAGTCACCCAAAAGAGATTTTCATTCAACAATAAAGAAACTCATACAATAGCAAATGCAAGTAATACATTTATACAACATAAAATACAAATAGATCTAATGCAAACCAAGAGAGTTACACTACAATCTAAACATGCTTCATGAGATAGAGAGAGACAATACTACATAAGTCTTAAATGATTCATGATTTATAGGGGATGACTTTTTGAGCAAAAAGATTTGGGGTGACACATTTATGAAAAAAAATTGAACCCATTTCAAGGTGAAAGTGGAAAGTGTGAGGTGATTGCAGTGGTGAGAAGATACTCAAGATGAGCAAACATGATGTTCATCTCATCTCTTAATGTTAAGAAAAAAGTTCGGTTGTGAGAGCAACATATGCAAGTTGACCCATGGTAGTTGTAGTAAAGAGGGTAGCCCATGATAGGTGGTTGAAGTTGTGGTGGAGATGATGGTGATGGGGTATCATGAATGTGATCAAGAGGTGTGATTGGTGACAAAGAAAGTGTGATATCCAAAGAAGGATGACTTTGAAGTTGTTGAGGGTTTGAAGGTCTGGGGGGAACATCCGAGATGTTGTCAAGCAAAGGGTTCAAAGTTTGAGAAGAAGTTGGTTCATTTGAAGATGGTGGTGAAATTTAAAGTTTTGATTGAAAGGAAGAAGATGTGTTTTCTTGGCTTGATGAGGTTTGATTGGTGGATGGAGTTTTTGATGGTGCATTTGGAGGAGTTGGAGATGAAGAAGTTGTTGTAGGAGAAGGTGTAGTAAGGTTATCATCATCATTTGTGAGATCAACAAATAGTTGTTTTGGAGGTATGATGGTCAGTTTGATTTTCTTAAAACCATGGGAGGAAAAGGCTTTAGTAGAATCCATGGTAGAAAGATTTAAAGAAGATGAAGATGAGAAGAATAGTGGGAAGGATGACATATTTAATTAGGAAGTATAGGATAAAAGTGGAAAAGCATAAGGATTAAGAAGATAAATTCCAAAAGTGGTTTAGCAAAATGTAAGAATTTTAGTTGGGTCTAAGAAAGAATAGTCAACTGCACAGAAAATCAGGTAGTCACAGTAAAATTTCTGTGACTTCTGATGGTGGTCCCATAATTACATGGCGGTCCCAGATATATTAAGGGGCCGCCCCTTATTTATGGGGTCCGTTCTCCGGAGACAGGAAAATTTTCTAGTTTTTCCTGATTTTCTGTAAGCCCTGTAGAAAAAATATCCTAAATTCTCCCTTTTTCAGTCAATCCTATTTCATCATGAATCATCTAATACTTAATAATTAAATTCACAAAACCAACTATCATTAATTCTATTTAAGAAATACATGTAGGCAAATTGACTAAGAGATAAGCATGCATACTATTATATAAGAACCCATAATGTATCAAGTTGCATGCAACAAGTGTTTGGGATAATAAAATCGAAAAATCATCCAAGGCAAGTGATGTTGCCAGTAATACATACTAAGTTATCACTAAATAATATAAGTTTAAGTACTTAAGCATCATAAAGTAGTAAATAATATTATTAATAATGTCACAAAGCAAATTTTCATATTGCTCACTTATTTCTCCACAAGTTTCTGAGGCCTTTCCCGATTGACCTTAATCCACCACAGTGCTCATCTTGAATCTAAACTTGACGGTTGATGATTTCGGTTTGACGGGTGTAAAAAGGTTCCAAATTAGGGTAAATGTTAGGTGGGTTTTGAAAAATTTGAGGAACTTCATTTGTTAACGAATTGACATAACGGATGGGAGAAGGAGTGCTTGCACGCGAGGTCCCTTTGCCATTTCCATCATCATCATCGTTAAGATGAGAGGAGGATGGTTGGTCAAAGGCGGAAGAAAAAAAAGTGGAGTGACGACCTCTTCTCGTGCCATGATCCTTTCTATTCTTTCGCTCTTGTTGAGCGGCAAGAGGATTCATGACACGATCATACAAGACATATGACTCAATGTACAAGTCATGATTTTCATTTATGACAAACTTAAACAAACGGGTTAATAACATACCATAGGGTAAAAT
>BQNB010155924.1:0-15333 GCA_026074375.1 Tanacetum coccineum | reverse complement strand
TCGTGCTAGGATTCAGAAGCTTTTCTAGCACACAATCTTGCTCATTGTCGCAAAAAGGTACATCTACCAAGCAATTAGAAATACCCTCGGACTCACTTGGGATTGGGACAAGGTCCTCAACACTAGACTCTTCCTTTTTAGGAATAGTGCTAAGATTCTCGTCCCCCATACTTAGAGAGTTATCGGGTTCCACAGTCGGTAAGACGAGTGAGATTGCTATAGTATACTCCTCGTCATCATCTTCATCATCATCGTGGTAGAAGGCAGGACGATTCCAGTTCGGAGTATTAATAAAATCTACCCGCTCCTCACTTATAATTTGCACATCATTAAGAAGTTTACGAAGCAATTCTTGTATAACCTCTAGTTGATGTTGCTTTTCTTTACAAGCATGCTTAATGTCAAAAAATTTCTACCAAGCTAGCAATAAAACCTTTGGCGTTTCTCTAAAAGATATACGATTAAACTTCTTTAAAAAGGTTTGTATGATTCCATTAGGTCTTCTCGGGCTTGTAAAGCTTCCATTCTCAGGAAATTAAGGGGGTTGAAATTGGTCAAAACCAAAAGAATTGGAATTGTGATAATTTTGATTCATCGGTTGACATTCAAAAGTCGCATGAGGACCCCCGCAATTTTCACAACAAAGAATTTGTTATTGAAAACTTGGTAAAGTTTGTAGGAACTCATCATAGTTTTGATTCTAGCACGGGTCCGGATTAGAGATAAACAGAACTTGAGGTGGACAATCGTAACTATAATGAGCATCGTTTCCACATAACTCACATGAATACGTCTGGTACTAGGGTTGTGGAGGGTAGTCGGAAAGATTTTGAGAATCATCGAAAGAATTCGAATTTGGATCATAAGAGAATGAATTTCCACTTCTCGAAGCGCAAAATGAACAAAATCCACCGTTTAACGGGCCTTCACACCCGCAACAAGTGACTGGATTTCCATCTCCATAAGTACAATTTAAACAAATTCCATTTATAAGATTAACACCACACAGCTGGCACGTACATAGATAACAATAAAAGCCATCACATGGTTGTCCACACCCCACACACTCACGTTGGTTATACGAAGACATGTCGAAGAATTAAACTGATAAAAGGGTAAAGAAGATAAAAATTAAATGAAATAAGAGGATAAAGGAGAATATTTTTGAAAATTTTTATTAATAAAAATATTTTTGGTATTTTTAATATTTATAAAAGAAAAGGAAAAATAAAAATAAAATTAAAAAAATATTTTTGGATTCTTATATTTTTAATAAGTACGAAAATAAAATTTCCAAAGAAAGGATCTTCAAGGCACTAACTTCAAACACCACGTGTAGATCATACACCTCTCTCCGGCAGCGGCGCCATTTTGATTTCAATCCTTTAGTATATATAAATACAATATATAATAAATATATGTAATATAAATATATAATAAGAATCAAAATTATCAATGATAAGAAGAATTATTCCAAGGGGGCTTTTTTTTGAAAGGATAATCACTTTTGACCAAAGCAAAATCCTAAAAACCTTCCCGGGTCGTGTCCCGACGAGGTGTGAATGGAAAATTTAGGTAACGTGTGTGGAATAATGCTTGAATAATCACAAATTGGCTTTTGAATTCTATTTCTACAAATAAAGAACACAAACAAGTAAAGGCAAACTAAAAACGAAAGCAATTAAAGCCTAAACACGAAAAACGTTAACGGGATTCAAATCTCGTTCTTTAAAAAAACAAATTCTACAAATTTAACCCTACGAAAGCAAAATTAATTTTTATAAGTCCTAAATGATAAAAGAAAATTTAAAAAAAAGAATTATATTTTTTAACTTTTATATTTTTTATTATGAATTAAAAACGGATTTAATCTAAAAAATTAATAAAAAATACTAAACTATTTATAAAAATTCTGAAAAAATAGGATGAGATAAGAGATGAACTTTGTCCTCGTTTTCGGATGAAAATGGAAGCAAAGTGTCAAACATTGAAGAGAGGGTTGGAAGGGTGGGCAAAACATTAGTCACATGAACATAAAGTTCTCTTGTCGAATTATCAGAAATATCATCCACCACTTTTGTAAAAACTCCTGTATAGGGCTCAAAGTAAATTCCATCATCCGGCGGTTTCGCAGGAGGACGGGGGGATGATGGAACATCAAAATGAAATGACTCATTTTCAGGAAGTGAAGGGGAATCATTGCTAAGCAATTCTTCAAGGAAAATGATATCCCTTTCAGAGTCATAGTCATCATTCTCAATGCCCGGTGGCATCGAGCCATCCGGAGTAAGAAATAAATCGATCTCCTCCATAAGAGAGTCACTATCCTCAACGGGGATAGGAGATGGAGAGAAAGATTCGATTATAGCGTCAGAATTTTCAGAATTGAATTCTTCCGGAGGTCGAGGAGATGAATTTTCATACAATAATTTCTCAATAAGATGAATTTCTTCCTCAGGATCAAAGTCGATTTCATTAATTCCCGGTGGAATTAAATCGATATGAGCGAGTTCACTAGAGAACTCCTCGAGAAGAGAATCAAACTTAGGAGAAGAAATAATCAAAGTGTCTCGATTAAGTAAGGATTCTATAAGATCAAACTCTGCATTAAAGTGATACGGATCTATCATAGTAGAAATGATTTCTTCATTAAAAAGAGGGTTCGAATAAATTTCCTTCGGAACGTCCTCATCAGAAAATGACTTGTCGTCACTAGAGGAAAAGTCATCGTCAGCATCAAAGAGAAGATTAGAGAAAGTCGTAAAATCATCACAAACGGGCACATTACACTCACTTTCAATATTGGATAAATCCTTAGATAAATCCTCGGACTCACTTGGGGTTGTGACAAGGTTCTCAACACTAGACTTTATTAATTCGTTCGATTCCGTTTCCGGAATAGTGCTAAGATGCTCATCCCCATACTTAGAGAGTCTGTAATCGAAAAGTCGGGTGTGATTGCATCAAACGAAGTCCTTTCAAGAATTTGTTGAATTCTTTTAACTACAATAAAGTTTGGATTGGATAAACGGTTTTTCCACATCGTCATGTCCTCGCCACTCCGTGCCATTAGTTATCTGAGATAAAAACATGCTAAAAAGTCAACACAAAGGTTGAGTGAAATCCATAGGTTTAAGTAATATAATTTGAATGCAAATGCGATTTTTAGGTTTCGTGATTTTACACCCAGTATTGAAAACATATTTTATATTGCATTAGCTCATGAATCCGATGCCTTAGGTTATAATGATAATATTGCCCCTGCGGGCACCTTTGCCAAAATACCTGTGTGATTTCTAATGATGTGCAGTTGGTTACACGTAACTGGGTACACCAACGAGGAGTCCAGCCTAAATAGATCTATTCACATCATTCGCTGCTTTACTACAGCAGAGTAATTTTTTTTAAAAAAAAAAAAAAACAGGTTCATGATTATGCGGGACTT
This sequence comes from Tanacetum coccineum, assembly GCA_026074375.1. NCBI lineage: Eukaryota > Viridiplantae > Streptophyta > Magnoliopsida > Asterales > Asteraceae > Tanacetum > Tanacetum coccineum. The sequence continues at coordinate 11,888 of BQNB010155924.1, read as the reverse complement.
AAAGGCATAGCTGTTCACTTAGGTAATAGTTAAATTGAAGTAGCATGTAGAAATAATTGCATTCATGTTTATAGATGTATCCCCCTCATGGGTTTATAAAAAGGATTGCAATGCAGAGGTATGAATCCACTCTGAACAGTCTATAGGGGAAATTATAAGCTAATGTATAGGGAAATGAAAGTAACGGCGTCAACACAGGCTCATCACAGAAAAACATGGGTTAATATATGGGCAAGTCTTAGGTTGATTGTTTATATAAGTTTTTGGATAGTCAATGTTGGTTTTGATATAAAAATTATAATACCACCGTCGGGCCATCATAGTTCTAGAGAAGTCATTTAGTAAAACGTTTGTGGAGCTAGGGCACTTTAAATTGTAAAACCCAACACTCAGACAGAAACGTAGTACCAAGATGAAATTTTATATGAGTCCCTAGTATTGTGTTTGTTATGGATCCGGGACATGATTTTTGAAGGGCACACTGATGATGAAATGATATTAAGGATTAGAACATTAAGTAGTTTTATGCATTTTATTAATATCTAAAGTGTTAAGCACGAGGTGGGTTATCTTTAAGTTATGTTCTGGGTCATGTTTTGAATGTGTTTTTTTACTTTTTCAAAATGTTACATTTTTTACCCCTGGGATTGGAAAATTGCAAGTAGGACCCTGGGTTTGACATATTTTACCGATCTTTGGTCCTTTAACTTTTATTGATATACCAAGTAAACCTTGTACTTTAAAAAGTGACATAATAGACCCCTATAGTTATAACTTGATAAAATGATTCTTTTAGTCCTTTTAGTTTATAAGTTTCTGAAAATTTACGATATATACCCCTTGCATGGATTATAATTACAAAACATGTCCAAATTGCCATGAAAGCTTAATTTAACATTTCAATAGTCATTTATAAGTTATAATAAACTAAAATATGAAGATTTAACACAACATAAGTTTAATTTAACGATTCGTTAAGCTAAAAGGTAAAACGGGTCAAATTAGGGTTTCAAAATGAAAACGACGGGTTTAAGGTTCAAAATTCTCTTATAACTAGCCAAAGTACTTTTTTTAATATTATAATAGTTATTAGATTGATTATTTACAAAAGTTTCATAAGTTTAGCCATAGTTTAAAGTAAAAACATGAAATTACGGTTTTAGGTGTTAGGTTTATGGATCAAAAAGCCCATAACAATTAGGTTTTAAGTTCAAAGCTTTATATTATGATTTTAGCAAGAACATATGAAATTATGACGTTATGTAAGAAGATCCATAAGCTTAGAGAACCTGGTTTGAGCTTATAGCTTGGAAACGGGTCAGAATCGGGACTTTCGGCTTCGTACGGCTAGAGTAACGACTCCCGGGCTTCGTTTCTTGGTTTCTTTTGCTTCCTTTCTGAACTTGAGCCTTCTTAAGATCACTTAGGATCTATTAGAGCAAAGGATTGCTTCTATGTAAGGGTTATAGAGGAGGAAGTGGGGGATGAAGAAAAATGAAGACATAAGAGTCCTATTTATACCCATTTGAAGTAGCAAGGAGTAAGCAAAGCTTATGATCTGGTTTTGACACATAGAGGGTCTAGTTAGGGATGTGGAGAAGCTAGTATATGAGTTGTATAAGCTAGGGAGTAGCTTTGGTGAGGTGTTGCTCTCTTTCTTTGCCGCGGCTAAGCACTAGAAGGAACAAGGAGTTTTTGTGATTTTTAAACAATATAAATGAAAGATATTTGAAGAGAGGTGCTTGTAAGCTGCTTAGGAATGAAGTAGCTTAGTCATGGAGGTGCTTGATTGCAAGAAAAATAGTTAAAATGGGTTATTTTGCAAGGGTTTTGGTTTCGGGTTCACTGGCTAATTTTGGGTTACGGGTTGGAGTTTTTACTAACTTGTAATTGGATAAATTTGTTAAGGAATGATAGGTTACTGATCCTAGGACTTATATTAAGGATTATAATCAAGATTTGATAGGTGGTTTGAGTTAAAATGGGTAAAAAATGAGAAAACGGGTCAAAGTCACAATTAGGGCACAATTAGGGTTTTCTGGATTCGTTTCTTGGATAATTGAAGTAGAATGATGAAATGATGATGGATTATGATTGAGAATGTTGTAATTTATGATATTATAACTTATTTAAGTATTGGTTTAGGTTTACAATGGATAAAAATGAAGAAACGAGTCATGGTTTAGAAACTAGCTCGGTTTTAGGGTTTAGGGTTTTGAATTAGGGTTTTGAGTATAAAAAGATGTATGAAAGCTTATGAATTGAATAATTAGGGTTTAAACCTTGTAAAATGAGTGTAGTAGCTTGCTTAAGTAGTGGTGAAGAAATTATAATGAAAACGGATGTAAAACGGTTATTTTAGGGATTGAGCTTAATGACTTATGCATTGAGCTTTTAAGGACTTGTACTTTGATTTAACGAGATTATATATTTCAGATGAGATGTTATATTACTTGTACATATGCTTTAGTAGCTTGTGCATTCACTTTAGGGGTTAACCCTTCCATGAGATTAGGGTTTAGAGGCATACGATAACGGTTTAAAGCCCGTTTTGATATAACGTTGCGAATGGTACATTATAGGAATAATGTACTTTGTAAAAATGATATTATGATATTGACTTGATATATTATGATGATTGCTTGACATATATGAAGATAGGATTGCCATATGTAGGTTGCCTGAGCCCGTTAACTTTAGTTATGCAAGAAATGTTGTACATCGAGATATTGGCAAAGTAAGTAATGTAATAAAGCGAAAAATTTCCCTGAAAAAGGTGAGTTCATATATAATTGATAGATTGTACATCATCTAACTTAATAGATGGATATTTACATTTATGAAAATTACGGGTTGTTATAGTCCCCCATCCTTACAGAAATCTCGTCCCGAGATTTAATTGAATTTCGAAGAGATGATTGAAAACAGATGAGGATATTTAGCACGAATTTTATCTTCGCGTTCCCATGTAAACTCTGGTCGCACTTTTAGAGTTTCATCGCACTTTGATTATAGGAATACGACTTCGCTTAAGTTGCTTGATTTCACGATCCATAATTTCCACTGGTCCTTCTACAAAGTTGAGTTTGTCGTCGAGTTAAAGTTCTTTTATTGGAATGATGAAAGATTCATCGGATAAGCATTTCTTGAGATTAGAAATGTGGATACTACTAAGCTTTTTAGGAAGCTCTAGTTTGTACGCCACTGGGTCAATTCGTTCAAGAATTTTGAATGGTCCAATGTATCGGGGATTAAGCTTTCCTCGTTTTCCGAATCGAAAGATATCTTTGCGAGGTGATGCTTTCAACATAACACGATTGCCAACTTGAAGTTCTAAAGGCTTTCGCCTCACATTGGCGTAACTTCTTTGTCGATGCAGCTTGCAAGTGTTGACGAATTTGCACGATCTTTTCAGTAGTTTCTTGAATTATTTCTGGTCCCGAGATTTAGCTGAATGCCGGAGTGATGTCAAGAAATGATTATGAATTGTAAGAGAGTTGCAAATCATGTTGGATATAAATTTTGGAAATGAACAGATGATGACTAGATACTTAACCGTATGAAGGTAATAATGATAATAAGGAATTTATTTGTACAAACGGATTTGAAAGAAACTTGTTTGTACGAATGCCATACTTAAGCCCACTCATTTATAATTTGTCATTTACAAACAGAGGCGTCCCAATCCTTGTAATTGAGAATTTATAAATTCATAGTTCGGAGGTTTATAATTTCCTTATTCAAATGAAGAAGCGTCCTAATTCATTTCAATAAGATGATTATAAATCATCCTATTTAAGCATAAAACATGATATCAAAACGGTATTAGGTAGAAGATAAAACTATGAGAAGGATAATGAGACATTAAATCACATGATACCGATCCAGAAATCACATTTGGAGAATTTGGCATACAATTCCTCCCTTCTGAGTAATTTCAAAATTATTCTCAGATGTTCTGCGTGTTCTTCTTTGTTATAAGAGTAGATAAGAATATAATCGATGAACACTATTATGAATTTGTCTAAGTATGGTTTACACACCTGATTCATGAGATCCATGAATATGGTAGGTGTGTTAATTAAACCAAATTACTTGAATTTTATAGTGTACGTGTTTGCTTGTGCCCCCGGAAAGATTTTCATTAAAAAGTAAAATATTCTTAATAAAAATTAAATATTTTATAAACTTTTATATAAAAATTAAAATGTTTGTAGTTCAATTAAATGTGAGGCTAAGAAATTTTATAAAAATTAAAAGATGTTATTTTTTAGTAATTTTTTTATATTTTTTTAATGAAGATTTTAAATATAAAAACTTATACACTTTTAAAATAATTAAAAAAACTATATGTTTTAATAAACTTTTATAAATAATTTTTATAAATGTCTTTCCGGGGACATGTCGCCCGGGAGGGGGGGAAAAAGATTTATTTAAAACTTATTAAATTTTATAAAAATTAAAATGTTGTAGTTCAATTAAAATTGTGAAGGCTGAGAATCTTTTATAAAATTAAAAAGATGTATAATTTTTTAGTAAATTTTTTTACATTTTTTTTAATGAAATATTTGTTAATAAAAAAAATTTTACCCTTTTAAAATAATTAAAAACTATATGTTTTTAATAAACTTTTAAAATATTTTTAATAAAGTCTTTGGAAAGATTTATTAAAAATTATAAACTTTTATAAATATTAAAATGTTGTAGTTCAATTAAAATGTGAGGCTGAGAAACTTTTATAAAAATTAAAAGATGTATAATTTTTAGTAAATTTTTTTTATATTTTTTTAATGAAAGATTTTTAATAAATGTTAACGGATGTGATCGATTTGCTTTTTCTGTTTTTTGGGGAACTCTTTTGTGTGTTTTTTGCGCGATGACTTATGTTGAGTATTTCTTGTATTATGTTTTGTTTGATGGGAAATTTTGTTTTTTGTAATGAGTTGTTTGTTTATGTGTTCGTTTTGGACCCCCGCCCTTTTTTGAGTGTTGTTGAGAGTCGTATGTTTGTCGTTGTTTCATTAGTTGTTCAACGGATGTGTCGATAATTGTTGTAGTTGACTTAGATGTTCAACGGATGAGTCGATATGCTATCGTTGTACATTAGATGTTTAACGGATGAGTCGATATGTTGTCGTTGTACATTAGATGTTCAACGGATGAGTCGATATGTTGTCGTTGTACATCTAATGTCCAACGGATGAGTCGATATGCTATCGTTGTACATTAGATGTTCAACGGATGAGTCGATATGCTATCGTTGTACATTAGATGTTTCACGGATTGAGATCGAATATACTATGTTGGACATTAGATGTTTAACGGATGAGTCGATATGTTGGTCGTTTGTACATTAAAAACTTGTTCAAGGATGAGTCGATATGTTATCGTTGTACATTAGATGTTTAACGGATGAGTCGATATGTTGTCGTTGTACATATAGAGGTTCAGGAAGAGTCGATATGCTCTATAGTTGTAAGTAGATGTTCAACGGAGAGTCGATATGTTGTCGTGTACATTAGATGTTCAACGGATGAGTCGCTATGCTGTCGTTGTTCTTTAGATGTTCAACGGCATGAGTCGTTATACTATCATTGTACCATTAGATGTTTAAACGGATAAGTCGCTATGTTGTCGTTGTACATTGAATTGGGGGGGGGGGGATTTTTCAAGGATGAGTCGATATGCTATCCTTGTACATTAGATGTTCAACGGATGAGTCGATATGATTATCGGCTTAGACCTCGCTTGTGTTACTACAAGTGGTATGCATAATATTTAACTAAATGAATGTTTGTTTTTGTGTTACTTGACGAATGTGCATCTTGAAAGAAGTTGTACGGTATAATCATGTTAACTATAGAAGGGTTGTGCATCATCATCCATGACCGTAACTGAGAACACGGAGTGCTTTTTTATATAGTTTATTAATTTATTCAAATTATTAATAATTATTTTATAATAATAATATATAATTATAAAATATATTCTATAAATAATACTGATTTAAAAACTGTATACTTTTTTATTAAAATGTTTCCCGGGCGACATGTCGCCCGAGAAAGTTTTTATTAAAAAAAATTACAGTTTTATATATATTAAAAACTGTGTAATTTATTATTAAAAAGATTCCCGGGCGACATGTCGCCCGAGAAATGTTAAAACACGTTAATTAACACTAATCACAACCCTCAATCATTCACGTGAATTATTTTTTTTAATAAAAACTTTCCCGGGCGACATGTCGCCCGGGAAAGATGAGCGGGAAAAATTGCCGCCAAGATTTTCGTTGAACACCTCTGGTGAGGATGATGAACTTAGCGGAAGTGATGATGAAAGTACCCAAAGTTGAAAAGACGATGAAGATAATGATGATTACCGGCAGGTAGAAGATTGCGGCGGAAAATGGAAGGTGGATGATCTTTCAGGCGAGAGTTCGTCAGTTGGGGCGAATTCAAAAAACCTGTCAGGCATAAACCCAAATACGGTAAGGGTTAGTGGGTATGGTGATTCTAAAATACATACAGGATTGAGGAAGGGTCAATGTCTGATGATACAGCTCATGGAGTCAACCACACAAATAAAAACATCCCTACTGAAAGACAGTGGAATCTCCTATGTGGATTGACAATTAGAGTAAAGTCTACCCCCTTTTGTAGCAATTCAAATCCTACTTTTGTTCACACCAAACCCAATTCGCTTACTGGACCTTTAAATTATAGGAATCACATATCATCTTCCAAAGCCCAAATGGCCCAATCTTTAAAGCCCATGCCAAACAGACTTGCATCCTCTCGTAGTCCAACTAGATCCAGAAACAAAACCAATTCTCGTTCACAACGTTCCCTTTCTGTCCCACCAAATACCTTATCCTAAAATAACCAGAGGAAGAAACGTTTTATCTCATTAAAACTCATCCACCCATTTAATGGAGTTAGGAGGTGTTAACTACTACGGCGGGGGGTGTTTCGAGGTGTCCATGGTTGTGTAACTCAACCTAGAAAGTCACGTGGCAAACCCAAAACCACCTCTCAATTAGTTCAAGCCACATTGACTTCGACTGATAATGTCGCAATCTCAGACTCATTATCCAAGATTTAACGTTGTAATCACAGGATCATATTGAATCCGAATAATGATCCGGATTCAGATTCAAATGAGGTCTCCAACATAATCCAGGTGGGAAACAAAATCAGGTTTCATATGAATGGCAAAGAGAGAGAGTTGAAGGACTTGGGCATAATCTATTTTCTGTGGGACAATTATGTGATTCCAATCTTGAAGTGGCTTTTCGTCAACACACATGCTTCATTCGCAATCTAGAAGGTGTTGATTTATTGACGGGATCTCGAGGGGATAATCTTTATACACTCTCACTTGGGAATATGATGGCGTCTTCTCCCATTTGTCTATTGTCAAAGACATCAGTTGTATGCTCTCCACAGCAAAACGGTGTTGCTGAAAGACGAAATCGTACGCTAATTGAAGCAGCCCACACTATGTTAATTTATGCAAAAGCTCCTTTATTTCTATAGGCCGAAGCGGTTGCCACAACCTGTTATACCCAAAATCGTTCCATGATACGTCGTCATCACGGTAAAACACCATACGATCTTTTACACGACAAACCTCCCAATCTATCGTACCTTCATGTGTTTGGTGCACTCTGCTACCCAACGAATGATTCCGAGAATTTGGGCAAGTTACAACCAAAGGCTGACATTGGTATTTTCATTGGCTATGCACCCACGAAGAAAGCATTCCGGATTTACAACAGACGTACCAGATAAATAATTGAAACCATTCATGTTGACTTTGATGAGCTAACCGCGATGGCTTCTAAACACAGTAGTTCAGGACCCGTGCTTCATGATATGACTCCTGTAATAATTAGTTCAGGACTCGTGCCAAACCCTCGTCCTTCAACACCATTTGTACCACCTTCGAGATCTGACTGGGATTTGTTGTTTCAACCAATATTTGATGAGTCACTTAATCCCCCACCTTATGTTGATTTACAAGCACCAGAAGTCATTGCTCCTATTCCTAAAGTAGTTGCACCTGAACATGCTGTATTAACTGGCTCGCCTTCCTCAACTATAGTTGATCAAGATGCACCATCACCATGTAACACTCATACAACACAAGAAACTCAAACTCCTATCATTTCTCATAATGTTGAAGAAGATAATCATGATATTGAAGTTGCACATTTGGGTAATGATCCGTACTTTGGTATTCCAATTCCAAAAGTTTCTTCTGATTAATCCTTATCATCGGATGTTATTCATACGATTGTGCCTCCCGATCACTAAGTTTCTGAACACAATAGCAAACGGACTAAGGATCATCCACTTGAGAATATAATCGATGCTCTTGACAGACCAGTTTCCACACAACTACAACTCTATGAACAAGCCTTATTCTGCTACTATGATGCCTTTCTCACATCAGTCGAACCTAAGAACTACAAAGACGCATTAACTCAAGCATGTTGGATTGAAGCTATGCAAGAGGAACTTCATGAATTTGAACGTCTTGAAGTTTGGGAACTTGTTCCTCCTCCTGATAAAGCATTTGTCATCACTCTTAAGTGGATCTATAAGGTTAAGCTTGATGAGTTAGGAGGTATTCTGAAAAACAAGGCTCGGTTGGTCGCTCGTGGTTATCGTCAAGAAGAGGGAATCGATTTTGAAGAGTCCTTCGCTCCGGTTGCAAGATTAGAGGCTATACGAATTTTTCTAGCGTTTGCTGCTCATATGAACATGGTCGTCTATCAAATGGATGTGAAGACTGCGTTTCTGAATGGTAATCTGCGGGAAGAGGTTTATGTTAGCCAACCGGACGGATTTGTGGATCCAGACAAACCTAACTACGTGTACAAGCTTAAGAAAGCTCTTTATGGGTTGAAACAAGCTCCACGCGCGTGGTATGATATGTTGTCTTCATTCCTGATATCCAATGACTTCTCAAAAGGCTCAGTGGATCCTACTCTGTTCATCCGTAGAGAAGGCAAGGAACTACTACTGGTACAAATATATGTCGATGACATTATCTTTGCTGCATCTACTCCTGAACTTTGTGATCTATTCGCTAAAATCATGTGTTCAAAATTCAAGATGTCGATGATGGGTAAAATCTCATTTTTCTTAGGACTACAGATTTCTCAAAGTCCCAGAGGCATCTTCATAAACCAATCTAAATATGCTCTTGAATCACTAAAGAAATATGGCTTTGAATCTTGTGACCCAGTGGATACTCCCATGGTGGAGAAATCCAAACTGGATGAGGATAAAGAAGGGAAAGCTGTAGATCCGTCACACTATCGTGGTATGATTGGCACCCTCCTTTATCTTACAGCCAGTAGACCTGACCTACAATTTGCTATATGCATGTGTGCCCGGTATCAGGCTCGGCCTACCGAAAAGCACTTAAATGCGGTAAAAAGGATCTTTCGGTATCTAAAAGGAACCGTACATCGGGGACTTTGGTATCCGAAGGATTCTTCCATTGCACTAACAGCATTTGCAGATGCGGATCATGCTGGTTGTCAAGATACACGCCGTAGCACATCTGGTAGTATACAACTTTTGGGTGATAGACTTGTGAGCTGGTCGTCCTAAAAGGCAGAAAAGCGCTGCGATATCCATACCAAAAGCTGAATAAAGTTGCTTTGTCCGGGATTGTTTTGTGCTCAGTCCTTTGGATGAGATCACAACTTACCGACTATGGCTTTGGATTCAATAAAATTCCAATGTACTGTGATAACAAAAGCGCTATTGCCTTATGCTGCAACAACGTTCAACATTCCAGATCCAAGCATATAGACATCAGATTTCACTTCATCAAGGAACATGTTGAAAATGGTGTGATCGAACTTTACTTTGTCAATACTAATTGGGGAACACTTCACTAAAGCTCTTGGCCGAAAAGAATTGAATTTCTAATCAACAAGCTGGGTAATGCGAAGTTCTAAAAACGCCGAGGAGCTCCTGAAAAAGTAGCAGATGAAGTTGACGAATAGTGATGGTACCTATTCGAATATCCTTTGTATCATATGTATATAATATAACTCAGAAAAACCAAAAATATTTTCTTGTTTTTATTTTTTTTTTTATTTTATATAATTTATTCAAAAATAAAATACAAATTAAAATGAGAAAAAGACAAAAAGAAGTTTACAATGGCATGTCTTCTGAAAATCGAAAACATTTACAGGTCTAAAATGTCATTCAACAATGATACGAGCCTGTAAATGAAGTTCGAGCAAAAGTTTCTAATGTTTTCAAAACATGCCATATGGTTTGCTATTATTTCAGATAGTAACCCACTTTTCACATTGAGGAAAACATGTCGTCTAAAAGACAGTTGTTCCTAACAACGGGAAATTTATTCTTGGGCATTGGTCTACCTCTATACCATGCAAGGCTTGTGATTACTTTGCATCACAACCCTGCTTCCAATAAGTCCATAAGTGTACGATTCATGCATTTATGTGATTATAAAAATATGAAGAAATCAATTTATCCATGGTATATGTTATTTTGTCACATAAAAAAGCATTCAATCATCTGAAAACATTTTCATCATACATTTCTCTATTCTCAAAACACCGACTACAACTCTTATAAATAAACAAACAGTACATTGTTTGAGGGGGATATAATGTCCAAATCACATCTCGTCATGATAACAAAATCTTTTTAAAAGGGAAAAGGGTTTAAAATAATAACGCGAATAATCTCTGTTTGTAAATAATTAATTTAGCTTGCTTGTGCCTTAGTGTTTTTGTTTTTCCTTTTATGGGTAAGTTTGCTAAATTAAGTTCTATAGGATGATAGAGTTTAAAACAGCCAAGGACCATACTTGATTATGTTGATTAACATTGATGAATATATCTTATAAAACTTAATTAGAAAAATATAATAAGTTATGTAAACATGAGGGGCCAAAAGTGTTAAAAATAAAATTGGTTTATATCAAACCCAAACCAACCCCCATCCATGCCACTGTTCATCACACACACACACACTCAAAACACACACACGCACACACACACTCAACCGCACACTTCAATCATTCTCATCAAGAATTACTAAAACTTAAGGTATTATTGTTACATTGTTTCTCACACTCCAATGAACACACATCTCATTCGAATTACATTTTAATGAGAGTTTGATCTCGATAAACCCTAAAATCAAAATTAGGGTTCATCAAATCAAAGCTTAGTAAAAACCCAAATTGAATGAGGGGTTTTGATCAAGATGGAGTGTAGAACATCATGTTAAAACAGTTTTGTTGATTGTTGTGATTTAAATGTTTCTTTTGTTTGATCTAGTGCTCGAAAAATATGGGTTTATGATAATTAATGTATTAAAGTTATGGGTTTTGAGTGGGATTGCAATAACATGCTTAGTTGTTTCAGCTAGAATCATGTTTGAGCTCTATTGATATCATAACATATTAGTCTAGTTACATTTCTTGGTTCGATAGTTTCATGTTGCTCGTATAATGTCATATTCTCAATCAATGTGAACCTAACTGTTTTATATGTTTAAATGAGCTTGTGTTGATAATATCATATGGAAAAACCTTGCTTGAAAATTGGTTAAAAGTTGAAATCGATCGAACCAAATTTTAACATGAACCGAACCAGTTCAAGTTTCCCATGAACCGAACGAGTAAAATGGGCCGAACGAATGAATATATAGTAAAGACCGAACGAGTCTATATCAGTATGAGCCGAACGAGTAAATTTTAAGTGTGAACCGATCGAGTGTTAAGTGGTATGGACCGAACAAGTTTAAAAAAAATGTTAGATATTAGAAAAAGACTCGGTCACCCCGTGTATTTTACTGTTTATTATAGCTCGTAGTTTAATAGTT
>BQNB010155920.1:0-15333 GCA_026074375.1 Tanacetum coccineum | reverse complement strand
TACTAACAGAACTAACTATTACTACCAGACTTAACTGTTATACTACCAGTATTAAGTCTTTACAATCTATTTCCCAACAATATTCCCAAAACTGCTTTCAGAACGCGGAACGGACACTACGAATTCCAAGTGATGCCATTTGTTTTAACTAATGGACCTGTTGTATTCATGGACCTTATGAACCGTGTGTAAATCATACTTGGATAAATTTGTAATAGTGTTCATTGATGATATTCTTATCTACTCCCGTAGCAAATAAGAACACGAAGATCACCTGAGAATAATCCTAAAATTACTCAAAAAGGAGAAATTGTATGCCAAGTTCTCCAAATGTGATTTCTGGACCAGTATCGTGCAATTTCTCAGGCACGTGATTGACTGTCAAGGAATTCACATTGACCCCGCCAAGATTGAAGCATTTAAGAATTAGGCATCTCCTACTACACCTACAGAAATACGCCAATTCTTAGGACTCGCCGGCTACTATTGGAGATTTATCAAAGATTTTTCGAAGATTGCAAAGTCTTTGACTGAATTAACCCAGAAAAACAAGAAGTATATCTGGGGAGAAAACCAAGAGTCAGCCTTCCAACTGCTAAAACAAAAATTATGTGAAGCTCCAATCTTAGCATTACCAGAAGGAAACGATGACTTTGTCATTTATTGTGATGCATCATATCAAGGTCTGGGAGCGGTGTTAATGCAAAGAGAAAAAGTTATTGCATATGCATCCCGACAACTCAAGCCTCACAAAAAGAACTATACCACACAAGACCTCAAATTAGGAGTTGTAGTGTTCACTCTTAAAATTTGGAGACACTATATGTATGGCACAAAGTATACTGTGTTCACTGATCATAAAAGTCTTCAGTATATCTTTGATCAAAAAGAGTTGAACATGAGACAACGCCATTGGTTAGAATTGCTCGCAGATTATGATTGTTAGATTCGCTACCATCCTAGAAAGGAAAATGTTATAGCAGATGTCTTAAGCTAGAAGGAACAAATCAAACCACTCCGAGTTAGAGCATTAGTCATGACCCTTCACCCAAAATTACCATCACAAATCCTCGAAGCCCAAACCGAGGCAATCAAAGAAGAGAACATCAAAGCTGAGAACCTATAAGGAATGGACAAAGCATTTGAAGTCGTCCTGATGGAACCCAGTGTATCAAGAATCAAAGTTAGTTACCATTCTTTGGTGGTTTGAGAAACTTAATCATGCATGAATCCCATAATCGAAGTATTCCATCCACCCAGGTTCTAACAAGATGTATCAGGATCTGAAGAAACTCTATTGGTGGTCTAACATGAAGGCAATCATCGCTAAGTATGTTAGCAAGTGTTTAACATGCTCTAGAGTTAAAGCAGAATGTCAGAATCCATCCGGCTTACTAATAAAACCAGAAATTCCTAAACGGAAATGGGAAAGAATAACAATGGACTTCGTTACAAAACTACCTAAAACATTAAACGGACATGACACAATTTGGGTCATTGTAGACCGTCTTACCAAATCAGCACATTTCATCCCTACCAGAGAGACAGATAGTATGGAAACCCTTACAAGGTTGTATATAAAGGAGATAGTTTCACGTCATGGAGTGCCGATATCCATCATATCGGATCGTGATAGTCATTTCACATCCAGATTCTGGCAGTCAATGCAGAGTGCTTTGGGTACTCAATTAGACATGAGTATGACATATCATCCCTAGACTGATGGATAAAGTGAAAGAACCATCCAAACACTCGAAGACATGCTTCGAGCCTGTGTTATAGATTTCGAAAAAGGATGGGAGAGACACTTACCATTGGTAGAATTTTCTTTCAATAACAATTACCATGCCAGTATTAAGGCAGCACCATTTGAGGCACTCTATGGTCGAAAGTGCCGATCACCTATCTGCTGGGCCGAAGTTGGAGATGTTCAACTCACAGGACCAGAGATAATCCATGAAACCACCAAAAAGATAGTTCAAATCTGACAACGCTTGTAAGATGCAAGAGACTAGCAACGGAGTTATGCCAACGTAAGTTGGAAATCATGTTATGCTAAAAGTGTCACCTCGAAAAGGTGTCATCCGATTCAAAAAGCGAAGAAAGCTTAACCCCCAGTACATTGGACCATTTAAGATCCTTAAAAGGGTCAGCCCAGTGGTATATAAACTTGAGCTTCCTGAAGAACTCAATAATGTCCACAGTACCTTCTATGTTTCTAATCTAAAGAAATGGCTATCTAACGAATCCCTCATCAATCCAATGAAAGAGCTTCGGATCAATGACAAACTCAATTTTGTGGAAGAACCAATAGAAATTATGGATCGAGAAGTCAAGCAACCGAAACAAAGTCGTATCCCTATAGTCAAAGTAAGACGAAACTCTAAAAGAGGACCAAAATTTACTTGGGAGCGCAAAGATCAAATTCGTGCCAAGTATCTACATCTGTTTTCAAACATCACTCCAACATCCAACTAAATTTTGGGACGAGATTTCTTTAAGGTTGGGAGACTATAACAACCTACAATTTTCCTCTATGTAATTATCCATCTATTAAATTAGATGCAATTTTCCTCAGTGTAATTTCTATCTATTAAGTTAGATGCAACCATTTTCATGGAAACATTTTTTCTTTATTCCATCCATAATGTAACATAACTTACATTTTCAAAGTAAACGAGCTCACGCAACCACCAATACCAATTCCATTGATGTGTGGGTAAACACACATCATTTGTACCCCAAAAAACATATTAAAATGGACTAAAACACTAAAATATGAGTAATTTTCTTGCAAATATGTTTGTATTGTATTTTTATGTCTTACAGGTACAAAGGATTAAAAACGAAGCAAAAACGGTAATTTTTGGGTGACTTTCGACGACGTTTTCACGTTTATCAAGATTAAAACGAAATCGCGAATATCCCATGATCACACCATTGGAAAGAGTACGAAATTACGAGTCTATCGGTACCTTACTTGCCCCGTGAACATTTCTTATTTGAACCCTACACGTCCCTTTTTGAACCTTTACCTTATATAAACCTGAACCTGACCAAAAAGGGCATAAATAGAATTAATCCCCATATATTATAACAACTATGCCTATATCACAGTTGGTTCTTGGGCTTCCTTAGTGTTTTACTCGGGAGGTCCCGAGTTTGATTCGGCTTGGTGTTTAGTTGTTAATGTCCACGTCAGCATCTACGTGGATTCCATACCCGATCAATGACCCGACCCGGCCCAGGACCCGACCCATGACCCGATCCAGACCCAACCGTTGACCGGTGGTTCGGCGGTGATCAGCGGTGGTTTGCGACCATTGACCCGTCGTATGACCTCAGCCGTTTGGCCGCGTGCCGTCCAGTCAGTGGTTGACCTCCGTTCTGAGCGTTCTCCGTTGAACCTACCCGGTTTTTCATAGGTGGTACGGTGGTGGCTCCGGGTGAATGGCGCCGGGGACTGTTGAATTAGGATGGCCACCAAATTCCACAGGGTGGACAGCGTGGCTATCTATTCATGGGTAACGATGCTAATGCTTGCATACGAGAGGTTGCAGGTCGAGGTTCAGGTGTGTAGGTGATGGCAGTTTACGAGGTTTGGATAACAGAGGCCTTCTGGCAAAGCCCAATTGTGTCCAAATTCTCTTAGTATTCCGACATGTTGTTTTATCGTTGAGGATTTCGAGGCGGTTGAGGACTATTTCAGCATCGAAGCCTTTCATGTCCAATAGAAAATTAACAAAATTACACCGGATATTGCAATATGACAGTGGCTAACACATTCAGTATATGACCAAAATTACCCCTAGTCCCTACTTGGATTTATTAAAAGAGCACCATCATTAGCTGCTGAAAATAGTGGGTGTTAGGATGGCGATGGATGTGCGGGCGCCTATGTTTAGTATTTTACGGTCTACTTTTTGGTCCGTAGGAGTATTAATATTTTTTATTATTTTGTGCTTATTGTAAAGCGTTTAGTTATCATCTCATAACTGATTGATACTTAGCTGAATTTATATGTATGAATAGATGACTGTTTTTTTTGGATTGATTTTTCTTATTGCTTATTTTCTTTTTTTGAATTATTCTATAATCACTTTGTTTTTGTTATTTACGCAATATATGCTACATTGCTGATTAGACGGATTGTTTGGATCCACAGTTCTCTTAATGCTGCACTTTTGCATTGAATTACCGACTTATGTCATTGCTTATGTTAGTTTAGCTTTTTTTCTCTTTTGTTTTTGATTTAGTGCTTTTCAGTGAGCGTGAGCTGTTTGGGTGAGGTTTTGGGGAGTGACGATGAGTGGGGTGCAGCTAAGCTGATGGTGTAGGCGTGTTCCAAGATCCTTTAAGTCCATGACCCCGTTACGAAGTGTTCTTGTGTGTTCTTTCTTCGGTGTGTTTTGGTGCCATTTGCTGTTGCGTGGTTGGGGATTTGAGGATGGGTGACGATGACCTCGAATTGGGGGCGGGCGGGGAGGATAGGAGCAGTGAGTAAGTGGGGTGTCGTTGATTACCGTTAATAAGAACGAGTTAGGTTTTCCCGATTCGATTTCAATTAATTAAAACTATAGTTTTCGGGTACGATTTAGAAAAATCTAAAGCTTTCATTCTTTTATAGCTTATTGTCCTTTAGAATTGAATCTAGATTATGCTTGTCTTAAGTTCGCTTATTACTTATCTTGTTCATCTTATCTCTTGTTGCGTTTATTGCATTGCTTTTGTTATCTTTCCTTTATCTTAGGCGGTGGTGCTTTTCTGGTTCTGTGCGTATGCTGTTTATTTAATAATACAAGTTTTAAGACTTTTAAAGTTTTTTACTCAGCTAAATCTAGTTAATAAAGCTCAAAAGCTTTTATTTAGCTATATTAGTTAGTTACGAATCCTAATAAAAGTTCATATACTTTAGTGTTTAAATTTAAGTTTTGCTTGATTCGGGTGGTTTATTTTCAGTCTCCTATTTTTTTCAATCGCGATTTTTCTACCTTTATCCCTTTTTCATTAATACCTTGTAAGTTTATAGCTTTTTAGCTTAACATTGTTTGTATTATTGTTTATGCTTATTATTGTTACGTTTAGTTGCCTTGTATTAGCGAGTAGATCTTATATAAATATGTTTCTTATGTTGTTACTTTTGTATTAGTGAAGTTAGTAGTGTTTATATAAATAAAAGGATTATGTTTGTTTTATGTGATCTATATTTATATTATTAGATTTGCTGTTTTTGGCTATGCGAGCAGTGTAAAGGCGATAGTTATAGTTTGATGGTGGCTGGTTGTGAGGTAGTCAGAGTTGGCTGGGAATGATTTGGGGTTGTATTCAATTGATGCCATTTCGTTGATGTGTAAGTTTTTTTGTTTGAAAAGAGATTGGTTCTTCATTTTAGGGTATCGGTCATGAGGCTAGTGGTGTTGGGACTCAATATTAGTTGTGTCGCGTTGATTGTATCATGTGCTTTCAGACTGCGTTTTTTGTTTATATTGTTCCTTGTTTAATGAGCTTGCTATTATAAGCCTTTCTAGGTTTATTTTTCAGTTAATTACTTTGCTTTTATGTATAACAACATAACGTATACATCTAGTTTAGTATTATTTTTAGTTTTAATCCAAAAATAAAAATATTCCATATTCAAGCATCAAACGAAACATTCTCGTGAATTTCAAATTTATCTCTCGTCGGGATACGACATCCGGGAGATAAATAATAATCTGTTTGTCACTCACATAGCAATTATTTATATAAACGGGATACTATACCTCTTCTATATTATTACTTTGGGTATAAATTTAATATTTTAATATCTTAATTTTATCGAATCAGTTTTTGGCCCGTCGTTTTGCCGGGGCAGATGGGGTACAATCTAAACGTAGTGTGTGTTGGTATAGTGTACATGTGTAGTTCCCTAGTTTCTTAGTTATGAGGTGTGGAAGGTATGGGGGGTTTTTTGTAGGGGTTATTTGACTATTGTGTGTTGGCTCTTCATTTTTTTATTTATTATTTTTCCTTTTTTCTTGTTATAAATATAAAAAATTCCAAAAATATTTTTATTTTTATTTTTATTATCTTATAAAAAATTAAATAATCATTTCTCCCTTTTCCTTTATTTGTTTAATTAATTATGTCCTCTTTCGAACAACGTCAGGTTGTTTTTCGGATCAGGAAATCCTTTAGATGATCTACATTGTCGAGATTGCTTCTTGCGGACGCTAAGGTGTGGATATTTATAATTTAGAGGGGGTACCTTGTTTTTAGAGGATGTAATTCGGAAACTTGAAAACTTCACTTCAACTTATGGAAAACCCAAAAACTCCGTATTCTCTTACAATGCATTCTCCAAAATCTTATCACAACCCCACCACCTAGCTCCCATACATTACATCTGTGAGTTATGTTCTGGAAAACCGATCATCATACGTTTTATGATTCGTCTACACCCGATTCCCCGCTTGTCTTATGCAGCCGGAAACCGTGCTACATTCAATATACTTTAGTGAAATTTTTTTTCCCACCAAAATTCCACAAAGATTACCCACAAAACAATATCTTGTTGTGAAAGCTGTCGGGGTGTCTACCTCTGTAGATTTTTCAGATGTATCAACCGCCATGCACATTCCAAAATTACTTAGAAAACCGTAACCCCTTGCTGTTTTTTATAATTCTATCTTTGGTTTTGACCAATTACCAAACCCCCGGTATATGTAATTTCCGGTCGTTTCATCAACCCCCTCAAGAAACAAGATTACGGGAAACTTGTTGCACAGCTAGAAAGATAAATCATAATGGAAAGCTACTAACAAGCCTTTTTTAAAGAAGTATGACTCAAATAACCTCCTAAAGATAAGATATGCGCTTCTTATTTGCTTTGCTGCTGGAGCAGATTTCTTAAATATTAAAGCAAGCTGCTAGAAAGAAGAGCACAAAAATCAAACCAGAGACCATATACATGAATTGTTACCTCAAACTTATCTAATGAATTTGCATAATTTCTTAATGAGAATTCAAATAAAACTAAGAAGAGAAAAGATAGCTAAAGTTAGTTCTCTTAATATTGGTTAGCCTCTCTATTTTCTATGATGATCGATGGATCGACGGATGATGATGTTGATAGTCTCTATTCCTTTTGAGATATATTATTTCTATAGTAAATTCCTTTGACTCAGTTGCAATCACACCTGAACTTTACCCGATACGGGACTCTCTCATAATGGAGGATGAGCATCTTAACCTCTATTCCGCGAAATAGAAATCTGACATTACTTGAAATTGAATCTAGTGTTAAGGAACTTATTCAATCCTAAGTGAGTCCTAAGGATTACATCCAGAGATATCATACATGATTGTAATTTTACCCTTCGTGCACCAATCCCTAAAGTGATGTCACAAGGATACATCCGAGAATCATAATGATTGTGATTTACCTTCGTGATTTCTCTAACCCTCTCTTTGATTTAAATGATGATTTTACCTCTAGTGATGACGAGTCACTATCCGTTGAGGACGTTCCGGAAGATAATGTTAAAATTTACTCGAACCTCTTTTCGAATTCGATGACGAATACATCTCTAGTGATGTAAATCATCTTTTTGATGAGGTGTTAGAGAACATCGAGAGTAAAGACTCTTATGTTTCTAACTTTAATGAGCCGACTTTGTTAGTCACACATCTTTCCGATGCTAATGATGATGAATGTTTCGACCGAGGCAGCGACGTTGATGAGATTGAGCTTCTACTTCACCATGATCCGTCTACTCCTAAGATAAGCGTTGCTTCCATTCTCGAGGGGTTCACTGATGAACCGCCTCTCGAAGAGAATGATGATTTATTTGATTTGGAATCTAAAGAGAATGAATGGAAGAAGATTTTGTACGATGCTCCAATTGATGATCTAATGACCGAGGACAATGTTTTCGACCCTGGGATTCTGGAGAAATTTTGTTCTCCAACATATGTGAGCTTACCCTTTGAGGATCGCCATTATCTTTCCCTCACATATGTTATCCGAATTTTTCTTCCTTATCTCACTTATTATAAGGATTCTTCTCTTATTCTCTCCTTCGAGAGTGAAGATACTATCTTAGACCCCGACATCTTTGTTTTTAGTTACTATTCTCTTGAGCCGGTGGTATCTCATCGGAGTGGAACTTTCATGTGTGCTTCAATGTTTATCTAAACATCTTGAATGAAAGTCCGATTGAGATTTGCTCTTCCACATGTTTCGTCCCTAATATATCGATGATATGGGGAGAGTCAAGCTAGAGACTCGCACAAAAACAAGCGCTTCTCGGGAGGCAACCCGTGTCTTTTCTTCTTTCTATTTTCTTAATAAATAAGTGTGTGATTTTATAGCCCAAGTGTGGAGGCGTGCTTCTTTCTTTGGTGTGTGGTACCGTTTTTGCAGGATTCCTTAAGATCGTGAAGACCCGTGCTTGTTTTCAATCCTCTAATCATCCGGTCTTCGATCTTCTGTTTATTGGAATCTTCGATCCTGATCATTTATATATGTATTGTTACCCCTTTCACACTTGAAATTTTTTGCATTTGCTTTTTTCGTTCCTAAGAATTGTTATCGAAATCCAATTAATGTTTCAATAAATCAAGTAATGTTCAATAGTGGACCACAAGGTTTAAGATCAGCTAGCGACACTATTTCAAAGTATAATTCAACAGAATACATTGCAACGTATACAACGTATCGATTTATCTTTATTGCATTGAGCTCATGACACCGAAACCTTGACGTTAACACATATCTTGTATGTAAATCAGTTGCCCCAAAACTAGGTATTATTGCCTTATACCTAAAATTCTAAATACAAATTGTCCGTTGACTGGGTGCTCGAAAGGATTCGATTCATACCCCCGGACAGGGCTGTCAAACCCAATAGATCTATTTATTTGTACTAGCGCACAACCCATTATAGGCATATTAACATTTTTCATGATGTTTGGGTCTTTGCGAATATTGGACTCCATGAGATATTTCATAAGCGGGTCAGGCATACCCTTCAAACACTTGTGTCCATTTTAAAACAAGTAGTGTGTTCAAAACTCATGATTTTGTAAATAGATAATCAATTGACTCGGAAATCTGTAATAACAAAGTAAAGCTTATAAATTAAGTAGTAAACAAGCCTGTATCAAACATGTATTAGAAATCATGTGGTAGGCAAGTAAAGTCTTTAATGAAAACATTCATGTAACGCTCAAGTAATATAAATCAATAAGTTGCTTAATAAAACGAGCATGTATTCTCACCCCGAAAATAGTTTAAGAAAACCATTAAAAATGAAAAGGTGGGGCTATGAACTCACCTTGATCACGACCACGATCAAGTAAACCGAATATATCACAAACGAATCAGCAACGATCTCGACCACGACCTATAATTATGTCGCTCGGTTACTAATCGAAAAGTATGATCGAAGATGCGCACATCGCTTATTAAAATCATATATATATATATATATATATATATATATATATATATATATATATATATATATATACGTAACCATACATGTGATGAGGAACCCCCACTTGCGCCTTAGATTCTTAAATCCCCACAATATTAGGTTATGGTCTCTTCTTTGAAGTTTAGCTGAAAGCTTTTTATTTTAGAAAACTTACTATTTTTAGTAAGGTACCCGTTTATAAAAGTCCTTGCGTTAAATCTTTATATTTGTAATAATAATAATAGTGTTACTATTTATATACAAACGACCCTTTTAGTTTGATGTTGTCCCGTTGACTTTCAAAAGTCAACATTGACCTTGTTTGACTTCACGCTTTTAGACCCGACCAATGGTCGTAAAATATATGTCGTTCTCTAAATATTTTCCCGATATTATTTCATTAGTACTTAGACTCTTTTGACTTATATTTGTCGAGTTATTGTTGCGTTTGACTTTTACATTTGACTTGGCATGTGTATATATATATATATATTTATAACCAATTCTAACCCGTTCTAAACGACACACTAAATCACCTTTTCACGTCTCGGACAAAAAAGAAATTTTATGTAAAACAATATTCCGGACAACTTTTTAGTTTTAGCCGAGACCCGAAACTCGACAGAAAATGACCAAAATGCCCTTTTTCGATTCTGCTGTAGCTTTGACTATTTTAAATAAAAGACAGATTTTTGACCTTGGGTTTTGACCCGTTATCACTCGATTCTAAGATCGGCAAGCCTCGCGGGACAGTAAAACATTATTCCGAGCAACTTTCGTGTTTCGCCGGAAGGCTGAAACGGACTCGAAAGTGCCCGAATCGAGCTTTTAAAATCCTGACAGCAAGCGCCATTATTTACTAGTGCAGAATTTTTATGTTTAATATGTATATCTCGTTTTTGTCATAACTTCTTCGTTATTAAGAGTTAGACGCTTTACCTTATATCGAAACGACGACTCGAAAGCTTATCATATTCTAACGTAAATTTCAGATTTACTAAAATCTCGACTCTCGTTTTAAGGACCAAGCTTTCTGCTCAAATATACAAGTTGCAAGAGGCTTTAAAATTCATTTTTAAGCATTCTAATCAACTTGTACATATTCCGAATGACATATAATTATAGTATGAACCGCTTAATCAATTGACAACCTCGCCTAATCTATTATCGCAAGTTTTCCCCGATCCATCACATGCATGTAACCAAATCAAACCAAACAAACAAAGAAATCGAAACAAAAGTAAAAAGGGTGCTCACAAAGGCTCAATGAGCTAGAGAGAAAACGGATCGGACTCGACGTGTCCCTTGTTCTTCCTTTGGCCGCGACCTCGACACAAGACCCGAATCAAATCCGGAAAAAAATAAATCCCAAATGTTACCAAATCAACAACACAATTTCTTGTGGTCTTTAGCTTGGTTCGAACCCACAACCAAGACAAAACCCAACTCAAAAGTCTTCTTTGTTTAAATAAGACTTAACCTCATTCAAAACCTTGTTGCTTGTATTTATTTTTATCATGGATGATCAAGTAAATATCATCTAAACAATGTTTATGAGTTGCAAAAATCAAAACACCAATGGGTGTTTGTTGGTGTAGTCGGCCGAACCAAAGGGGAGAAGAAAAGGGAAAACAATTGCTAAGACTTGGTTCCTTTTTTTTTGGTTTAAATCCTTGTTTGAGTGATGTTTATATGTGTTTTTAAGATAAAAATGGAAAAATGGTTAGTGTGTGTGTGTTAAAATCCGGCTGAACCAAGGAACAAAGAGAGAAGAACCAAAACCTTTTTTTTAAGACTATGAGTTTTTACTTGAGTGTGTATAAGACTTTGACCATATTTTGGAAGCCACAAAATCATCATTACTTGCATGTATAAGAAATCAAATAAAAAGAAACACATTGAGTGTTTTGGGGGCTTTGTAGCCGACGCCTAATATGGCTAGGCATGCATAAATATATATTTTTTTTACTTTTTATTATCTTGTAAAATTTTGTGTAAACACATTTAAGTCAAAAGTTAACTAGACATAATTTAATAAAACGCGATCTAAAGTTCGAGCCATGACCAAGGTCGAGAAATAAAAATGACACGGTTCATAAAATAATATTTTATTATAAATAAAATATTTACAAGACGCGTCATAAATTTTTACCAGGGTCGAAACGATTAACGAACACGCGATCAAACGTCAACTCGCGAAACGTCAAAAGTAAAAATAATCAAATCTTTTTAAAATTTTCATAATAAAATACGAAAATATTAACTATCGAAAAATAAAATTTTAAATGTCGACTCTCGCTCACGGAAACTCGTAAAATAATTTTTACGACATCGGGTTTGCGACCGTCGTATGCGTCGAAAAACACGGGTTGTTAAAGTATCTACCCCTTTAGGGAGCGACGTCCCGGCGCTCAATTCGTCTAAATCGTCTTCGGTTAAATTATGAAGAGATGAGGATATAGACTAGTCATCGCCGAGGTTTCCAACGGAAACAAAATCAAAAAAGGTCAAAATATCAAATACATGCAACGTGCATAAGCGAACGGGTTAAATGTCGCGAGTATCCTTAAAAGGAAAAAAAATACATGACTCGAAGAAGAAGCCATTGGAAACGAGGAATTTAACAAGTCATCAATTCTTGGAAGCGATTAAGGGTTCATTACTATTAGCTTATCAAGTTTGCCGCGGCCGATATAAATTCAGAAAAATTCATATAACAAATTATGAGTCGAAAGAAGTTCATAGCCCAAAGAATGTTTCGTACGGACGAACACACGCTATGTCGAATACACATAAGCCCACTCATTTATAATTTGTCACTTACAAAAAGAGGCGTCCCAATCCTTGTAAGTGATGAATTATGAACTTATGGTTCGGTGGTTTATAATTTCCTTATTCAAATGAAGAAGCGTCCTAATTCATTTCAATAAGACGATTATAAATCATCCTACTTAAGCATGGCCGACACAAAACACAGTATCAAAACAATGTTACAATAAGTAAAAAGGAGTGTCTACTTGACGGCATGATTCTTCAAAATCATAAGAAGTAACGAGAAGAATAATGAGACGTTAATCAATCGCGTTCCAAAGATGTTGCAAATACGGCAGGGGGGGGGGGGGGGGGGGTAAAAAAAAAAAAAAAAAAAAAATCCGAGATAACAAAAAAAAAAATTTTTGAAGTCGTAAACACCATCGAATGGAAGACTTCAAAACAATAGATTACAAACACAACATACGCGATTCAAAAGCATAGAAGAGTGTTTGGACTCGGAGTCAAACAATAAAATAACTAGTGGAATTGACAAAGTACACCGAATGTCAATATTATCAAAAAGGAATTAAATAAAGTCACGTTAATGTTTCAGATATCACCGCAATGCTCATATAATATTGAAGTAAAAGAACTTATTTAAAGAAAATTACCATAAGTACTATGCACATATGTACGATGTATCTAAATATAATCCTAGAATTGACGTCAAGGGAGAAAATAAGAAAAACAGGAAGTACGCCGATAGTACGGAGGTGGTCATATATAACTGACGCGATATAAGGCAAACCGTATGACAGACCTAAGAAGACGTATGAGAGCAAAATAATTATCCAAGCATATATATTCATTATTAAATATAAATAAATAAGCATGCAAATGGAGCATATAAGAATACCAAGGACAAGTGCTCGCGATATCGGACAATGTGAAGGACTCTTAAAAATTTCGAAAAACGGTTTATCGTCCAAGGAGTTTTGAAACGACCTATTATCGCTGATAACCGAGTGCTCTGATACCACTTGAAATACCCCAAAATCACATCAACGCAGCGGAATACCACTTGGGGTGCTACTTCATAGTATACATCTCGAGGAGTTTGCGCGCTAAAATTTGAAAATAAAGTTATAGTTTAGGTTTTGAAAACGACCTAATTCTCTATAACTTATGGCTCTTGATACCAATCTTTAACACCCCCAAATTTACACGCAGCGGAACCAACATTGGGTGTTAAATCATAGCTCAATTACACATAAATTACCAAGAACGACTCAAAAGAGACGTTATAAAACTTAGTTCCATTTATAGAAATTCAGAGTGCAAAAGTTGTCCAACAGGATCATAACCAAAACCAACATACATGTTTTAAAACCATAACCATATTTTAATTGAATTAGTGAGGAATGGAACTTTAAAAACAATTTAACAAAATGAAATAGCGCAAGCTCCTCCTCGTGTGCTCCAAGTCTTCAACCTTGATTACCTGAGATAAAACATGCTTAAAAAGTCAACAAAATTGTTGAGTGAATCCATAGAGTTTATAAGAGATAAAAGGGGAACACAAGTTTAATTCATCGAGTGACTTGTTGTACGGACAAGCCATTAATCACGTTTCTATTGCAATGAGCTCATGACACCGAACCTTAACGTTAACACATATCTTGTATGTAAATCAAGTTGCCCCACAACTAGGTATTATTGCCTTATACCTAAAATTCTGAATACAAATTATCCGTTGACTGGGTGCTCACATTCGGATTCATACCCCCGGACAGGGCTGTCAAACCCAATAGATCTATTTATTTGTACTAGCGCTCACCCATTATAGGCAATTAACAGTTCATGATGTTAGAGACTTTTGGCAATAGCTACTCATGCAATTAATCTCATATTCGGGTTCAGCATACCATAAAATCTCTTGTGTTCAATTTTGTAAAACAAGCATGTATCTCCCTCGTGGGGTTTTATAAATACAATTTAAAAGTTAAAAGGCGAGGCTATGAACTCACCATGAATAGGAGCAACGCCAATCGAGGCCCAAAAAGGTAAAACGCCGGAAATCAACCACGACCTATTAATATTAATAATATATTATTAATATTCGAATTACATAAATTATGCAACTTATTATATTATATGCATGATAGTTTGTTCATTAGGAATCCATGTAATCCATACTTCACTTATTATTTCCATTGGTTACTTATTTTCTGAAAATTTCGTCGATTCACTAGCAACTAGTTACCGCTTAACGACTTACCATATGACCTCAACACTTGCTTATACTCATTCTCCAGGTTCATATACATCTTAACTTACTACCACACTTTCCCCAAAGGTTCTAAGTAAATTTTACCTTTCGTTAACTCTAGCTTATCGTAACTAGCTCGAAACAGGGCCTGTTGAAAGTTATCAAAAGTTTGGCAACAGCAGGTGCCCTTAAAAATTTTATACAAATCTGAAACAAATACAGTAGCTCCCACATATTATGTACAATCTTTAGTTTAAATTTCATCCAAAAATATTAAGTTTTGACCCGCCTGCTCACAACATCTTTACCATTGAATTTCTGGACAGCCTATACAGTTTTAACACTTAATCTTGTACAAAGGGTTTGACTAACTTTTACATCTTAAAAATTGATGAGGCCTAGTTCGTTTGGAAGTAGACTCGAAGTAGATAACTTTAGGGTCCTGAAATTTGTCAAAACCAATTCCTGAAATTTGTCAAAACCAAATTCGGATATGGAAACTGCCATTTTCTGAAATTTGTCAAAACCAATTCCTAACTAAAATCGGCCATAACTTTTTCGTTTTTAGGAGTTAGAAGCTCTAATTTATACCAAAACGATCATTGGAACGATCTCTACCATTCTAAATCCTAAAATCTCTGATTACAACACTCTAAATCACGCCAAAACTAACCTAAACTTGCTGGTCTAATTAAGAGTTATAAAACCCCATCAAATCTTTAATTTTTTGCACTAATATCACATTCCACAATTTCAAACTAACCTATTTATTCCACTAAACCTAATTGATTATCCACAACATTCATAATCAATATTTTCCTTTTGTTCACAATTTCACATGGATTCCCAATT